>JAOBBB020410520.1:0-16853 GCA_025331005.2 Zoanthus gigantus | reverse complement strand
ATATAAATATATATATATAAATCTACTGAAAACTAAGTCCAGCTAATGATGAAACTACAAAGTTTGTGTTCTATTAAACTAAAAGATTTGTCTTTTGATGTCTTTTTTTTGGAAGGTGAAAGATATCTTTCCATAAATATTAAAGGCAATCATAATTATAATCAAAGACAATAACTCATTAAAGTTAAAAGAATTCAACAGAAAAAAGAAACTTGCAATAGCAGTAAAGCGAAAACTGAAGTAGATATCTCAGTATTTGGATTTGAAAACATGCAGAGCGAAACACTTGGTTTGCCAGTAATTCTGCAGCTGCCCATTCAGCCTTCAGTTTTGCTTTTCTTTGCAGTTTAACCGCTTATATATAATGTCAATTAACTTTAATTTGGCTTACAATAAATTTGGAATTAAAAACAAAATTTAATCTACACATCAGGCAATAGCTATTCGCAGGTTGGCATTGCCCGCAGGTCCGCATGACCGGCCTTTTCCAATTACAGTAACAGATAAAATCTATCTGGTGAAAACGTAGATAATGTCATAAACCGCCTAATTGTCAATTAGAAATTCAAACAGTTGAGTCGAATCCCAAATTTATGCAACTCTCTCATTTTACAGGGACGACTGACAGCTGTATTTTTAAAAAAGTAAAAATTAGACACTTCAGGTCTACACAAATAACTTTTTATTGTACAAACTTTGAAAATTAATGGATTTTCAATTAGCTTCAATATTTTTATTATTGTGTTCAAGTGCTTCTCACACTAATCCTTTGGATAAAACTTTATTATAACCTTTAAAAAAAATTAATGAAAAATCTTAAAGCCCAGTCAGTAATTGTTCATCGCTATCATGCAGCTGTTCTCTTGTGTTATTTAAGAGCAATCAAAGTTCATTCGAAAATTTTATTTGATCAACTTTCTCCATATCAAAACTAACTACATCGTTTTTGCCGACGAAATTGGTAAGTTTATCATTTCGTATGATCATCGTCTCGTTTCTGTGATTCCTTGAGACTCGTTTCGCGAACCGTTTTTTAATTATATTATACAATTCATGCCGGAACAACTTTACCTTATCGTATATCTGTACACATTTGTAATAATATCTCTGAAAATTATATAAATTTGCAAAAAAGAAAGATATCAAAATTGTCGTTTCAAGATTTATATTGACGTACTAATACTGGACATTCATCTGTTATTTGTGCGATAACAAACTTTACAACAGCTTCTGAAAAAAGAAAATGCTCATCAACCTTCAGGTTTGGCTATTTTGGAATCAAACTTAAAATTCAAAAACATGACGAGGGTACCCTGAGGCAGAGGTTAACGGTGAACAATCATTTTGCCTATTATGTTTTAAAATTGTAAAAAGAAAATCAGGGTGATATTGCCTGGTTACATAGTAGCAATAACTGACATTTATTCAAATGAATCAAGTTTTATAGTTTGGAGTGGCCTTGCGTGAATGAAAAATAACACTTTAGCATGTATCTAGTCCTGAAAGATAGAGAATTTACAGGTGCAATTTGGAGATTTGAAAGTTAAAATCTTTAAGTTTAAGACTATTTTGCGCACGCCACCGCCATCCTTCCATAACACTTTTTTAGTATATTTGACTTTGTATATTTGAAATCCCTCTCCCTTCAGAAAATTAAAAAAAAGAAAAAAAAACGTTAATTCGCCTAAATATTGTGATTTCCTTGTTTTGCCTGAGTGTTGGAAATCAATGGTTTGTAATTGTCAAACACAAATATTTTAATTGCTTGGTTAAGCCGACTTGCGTCATTAATCATAACGCGGTAAAACTTAAATGAAACAATTTGAAATGATAACAGAAACATGTTTTTTTTTTTTAATTTGAATGATATAGAACTAGCTTAGCGGATATTACATGTACGCTTGAAGCTATGAGCGCAGCGAAGAGCCAATTTAAATTAATGTCCTGTTTACAGATGTAAATAACATGATCGAGAAAAAGAGCGCCAGAACTCATTGCCAAAAGTCGTTTTTCTTACTTGGCGGTGCTTCCAGTACCAATGAGGAAAAATTCGTGTCTTTTTTGAGGAAAAGATATTTGGTTATTTCATTCTTAAAACATACACTAAAAGTGGCTTGATGACATTAAATTAGCTTTTAAAAACTAAAAGAATCTATACGCACAAATAGTATATCATTACCAAACACAAACAAGAAGAGATTTTTACCATCCTAGGAGCACGCTCAGAAAGATACTGTTAGAATCTGTTCTTTGCGTAAAGTTACCAAAGGGCAAAAAGTATGTAAATATTTCAGTATAGATACCAAACCATTCGAGTGAAACTTAATTTCACCTTCCCAGCTACTGAGCTATAGGCCATGTTATTCTGTAGTTTATTCGCTGCAGGCATGAAGAGGAGCTGTTGAATTTATCAAAATGTATAATCATAATTTAAAGAATAACAATTTTGTGTTTTTAATAACTTTGCAAGTTGACTGAAATTAAAAATCACAGTTAGAATTTTTTTTTTATCAAGGATGACTTTTACTGAAAGATATTGGGGTTAAAATCGCTTGAAAAATAACAAAAATTGACAAACTGAGGTCATTGTTGTTTAAAACATCTTCCTTTTAAAAAGGTTTCCATGCAAAGATTTCCAATACTCGGCATTAGATCGATTTGGTCGATATTTATCAAAATCACACTCAGGTTTTCTGGCAATCCATGGAATGAAAATTAAATCTTAACTTGTATTCCGCATTATTCAACAGCTTTTATAAATCATCTGCTTAACTTTTTTCAGTTACTTTTCGTATTCTACAAATGGCTTTGGACCGAATTTATCTTTCGTATCAGATCTCATATGAAGGAAATGAAGGGTATATGTGTCTCTATATCAACAAGATCTGTGAGAATAAATATGATGAAAAAATTAAAATGTGGCGGAAAGGTTATCGAGAAATGTGGACAGAGTATAAGAACTGCATTATGACGTCCAGAAAGTTCAAAAACAAAGTAGTGATCAATCAAATGGCAACACTGCATGAGATCAATTTTTTAGACTAATTGCCAAGAAAATTGAACATTTTTTCATTTTTTCAGCGATCACAACAATTATATGGCTAAATTTGTCTGAAGTAGTTTCTGCTTTAGCAAAAAAATATCCTTCGTATCAATCGATTTCAATTAAATTCGGTAGTTTATTAAAAGCAAAACCATTATGGTCAAAACTTCTAAACCAGATTTCAAGAGTATAAAATATGTACTGATGGAGTGATGAGCAAAACGCAGCACACAGCCATTGCAATATGAATGCAAAAACGTTTTAAGTCCAGAGTTAACCCCAAACACTTTCATACTTACAGGGCAGACATTTACTCCCGCTTCTTTGACAAAAAAGCGTATGTAGAGACAGTAACTCATCAAAAATTTAAAGAATTTTTAATTTGAGATAACTGAAAAATATTTTTTTTGCCGCGTGAGACGGTTAGCCGCAACAGCCTAATTGATACCGAATGACAGCAGTTGTTAGTTGGTGATCAGTTCTGCGTATTGTAGGTTGCGAAAACATAAATAAGACAATCACATGATATATCTATATATATACATAGGTTGCTCAGTGGTGAGCTATTTGCCATAACTACGTACACTAGCTAGCTGACCTTACCCGCTGTGACTGATTCCCCGTTCTTTAAAAAGGTAATTACAGATATAAGTACTGCTTGATAATTCAACACAGTTCTTTGTACGATTTTCTACACGCAAGGTTCACTTCTTAGTTTGTGGTTCCGAGTTTACACTTCTTTTAACTGAGACTATATACCAATTTATTCCTGAAAAGAAGCTGAACCGTTCATTTTATACTGCATTTGACTTTGTATCTCAGTTATAGTTATTCACTTCTCTTTTTTCTTAGTCTACTAGAGCATATTTATATCTTTCTGCATTAAAAAAAGTTGCAGATTATAGATACACGACATGTACATGTTTTCTCTTTCCCTAAACGGCAAACACGTTTTTATCAACAATTTGTGAACTGTAATCGAGCCACCAGTTTTAACAGCTGTATTTATTGGAATACAATCCCGTAGTCAGGCAAGTTAGTTGACTATTAGTAAATCAATGAACTTCTTTTGCAGTTGCATTACCAAGCATTGCTTACTTCCCAACATCAAGCTGGAACATCTACTATTGTAATTGATTTGGTGAACATGAACTTCAAGGAGAATACTTAATAATAATAATTTATTCGATCTGCAAAAGTTTCATTTAAGCCTTCTAAATTGAAATGAATGACTGCTAAATACATTTTTTATAATAAACGTTAAACGGTGCTTAGTTTGACAAAGAGACCGAGCACAATTAATGAAGGGAAGGATTACCACTGATGCTGGTATTTTCAACGCACCAAAGTAATTGAAACGTGGCGGTGAGTCTAATTGGCCAATTATGTATGGTTTGCGCACAAAAATTCAAACCATTTGTTTAAGTATTTACAGTTTATGTACCTTTATAGCTGAAGTTTGCTATGCATCAAAAATAGTTTAATGGTCGAGAAAACGAATTGTTATTATTTGTTGTATGTTTCAAGGAAATAGCAAATGAGTCGAAGTTTAAAAAATAATGTTAGAAAACCACAAACTTAGCCAGTTCGCACTCGTTGCATTTGTTTCAGAGATGAATCAAACAATTATCGCTATATCCTTTGAGTCTTCAAATTTACGTTTAATATCAAAAGCAGGTTGAGTGGGGTTTAATGTGGAAATTTCATTATCATCATGTGCACTAAGCCTACATTTGCAATTGTTGAGAGACAAGTATTTTTTGCAATTGTTAAAGCTCTGTTATTTCCTTTTGCATTCAACTGAACCATGTGTCATAAAAATATATAATATTTTGTCACTAGACACTTGTAGTCTTGGCTTATAAAAAAACAGTCAAGCAAAATTATTCGAGAAGAGTTGCGTGTTCACTCAATGTACGTTGACACAAGTCAGAGAACATGGAAATGTCAGTCACCGAGATATTTTCAGTTTCAAAAGGAGTTTCTTTTTTTAAGATTAAAAGAAACCCATTTTGCATTTTAAAATATGAATGGTTATTATATATTATTATTAGTTTTGTGAGAAAGCATGTTTTTGCCAGCTACGATAAAAAACAATGATAGTCCAATTTAAAATTATGTTTGATTGATCTTAATTCTGTGTGCACTGAATTAGAAAGTATTTCAAAAATCACATGAGTTTTTTTTTTTTTTTTTTTTTTGTTTGGCGAAAATGTAGTTTTTTTTAAATTTGCGGCTGTGACAAGTGAGTAAATTGACTTATACCAGTCTTATATAAAAGATGAAATCAATTTATTGAAACTTGATAAAGTGTCGATTGACTCTCTTAAGTAGATAAGTTAAACAGAGCTCAGATTCTGGTGGCGATGCTCTGCTCCAATCTGATAAGCAAAATTCGTTGCATCTACTCAGTATTCTGCATAACTGATCTCTTTTTCCTTATGTTGGCGCAGCGCAGAATTGTATCGCAACATTGCAATAAAAGCTTGCGATTATGGTTTAACAATAATTCATTTATAAATGAAGTACCACATCATGAAGAATGTTTTAAAATTAAGCCATGTTTTGAGAAAAAAAAAAAAAATCTGTTTTAGTAATTATGGACATATTTCAGTTTTGTATCTGGCATTAGACAATACTTATTTGTGGGTGGACATACTGTTGACATTTGCTATTTCACTTACTTATTCAGTCCGCTCTAATGTATTATATCCAATTATCCAGCTACTTATGTTTTTAATGAACACAGAGCACACATAAAGCCATTAAAATACTTGAGAACTGCAAAAGAACTAAGCGGCTGCCACGAAGTAGGTTGGAGGAAGCTTTATCAACACTCAATAGCACCTCAAAACTTAACAACGGTAAGTTTAGAGTGTTTGACATTAAGTTTCTCTCGACCACTGAAATTCAAACTCATTTTATTAAGTAGATTTCAAAATTATACTTACAACGTGTATTTGAAAAGTAATGGTGCATTTATAGCTTAATCACGAGAACTTACAGGTGCCCATGCTCTTGCACTAACAACTATAAAGCTCGCAAAATAGGCCAAAACATAAGTCAACTGAACTATTACATTTCAAGCGCAGCTTTTCTTAATATCATAAGAAAAAATCACGTAAAGGCTTAACTGGAATCTTCTAAACATTAAAAGAAATGGCCGAATACCGTACCATAATCTGAAACATAAACACCTTCAAATCTATCGTACAATTCATGTATTACGGTATTGTTTGCTAAGAACAGTATGGATTTCCAGTGTTTTCTTTTGGTTTAGAGTGCTTAAAGATCTTTCGCCAATAATTTAATAACTGCAACTTGGGCTTAAGTACCGGGAACTTGAGGATTAGCAAAATTAACTTTAGTTATTCTCAAATGTCGTTGCTGTTGAAAATCTCTGATTATTTTTTTTAAAAAATCTAATCGCAAAAATGATTGTTTGAACCAACTAAAATGCAACTGAAAATAATTCAAGAATAAGAATAACTATCAAGCTGCTTTCGCTTGTAGAATAAATCAACATCAGGAATAAACCAGTCGGCACGAAGGCAGTTTTTCTAGTTCATTGCTACAGTAATATAATCTTTGATGCAGTTGATTTAATTCATGACCTAGATGTAAACTGAGTTAAGAACACTAAATTATGCATGCATGATTCTATATATTGAGCAGTTTCACAGCGAGAGTTCCGATGAAATGCCTGAAGCAAAATATATCAATAATGATGCAAACAATCCTGAGTGGATTTGCTTTTTAAAATGTACGAAGTCAGGAAAACCAAATTCGAAGGTCAGAAACGAACTTGAGACACTCGAACATGTTAATTCACGGTTAGAAAAAGTTTTGAATGAAAGTATTTTGATATTTAGCTCCTAAACTAAGATACTGATGCACCGATGTATGATGCAAAACATTTTCAATTGGGAAAAATGAACAAACATATGTAGCAGGAAATTGTTCTATACATAAAAAAAATTAGTGCAAAACTACCAAAAAATTAAGTAAAGACTTATTATAAAGAGTTTAGTTTATATTTGATGGAAAAAAGTCTTAGATATAAAATTTTACTTTAGTCAGAGTATATCGAAATGCTCTTTTTGTAATTCCAGGGATTGGCTTAAAAATTTACTGATCCGTCTGATATACTTCGGAATGGAACAAATGTCAAAATATTCTCAGTAACAAATGCTAGCTATAAATAGAATATCAATTAACATGTTTTTAAGGATGCGCTTATAAAAAAAAAAAAAACAAACAAACTCGAGATAGATTTGTTTATTCAAGGAACGAATCATTTGCTTCACAAGAATGGAGTTGTCGCGTAATTCCTTGATGAAAGTAATATTTTATTGTATTATTATTGATGAAATAGTCAAATACCCGTGGCTTTTCTCTTTGAAAACATGTTATTTCTATATGTGAAAAGAACCTCAATATGTACGGGCAATATTTCACCGCGCATTTCACTTGAATACTCGTTGCACTTGTCATCATTCGATTCATGTCAATGAACGAAAGCTTTAAAAAAACGTAACTTCTTTTACTCGATGGCCACACTCACTTGAGAAAGATTATCTTTTCAATTTCGAACATAGAACTTACATCTCTACGCACCGAGCCAGATGTGGAGATAAACTCGAGGAGCTTGTGTGCAGTAAGATGCTCTATCGATCGCTGTTTTCGTTTGACCGAATATTATAATTTGATTGTCGGACAATTTAAAGTCTTTGCACTTTCATTTAAATTTTTACCTTAGTACATTCCTGGGCGTTTCGGGGCAAGTGAATCCCCTGGTGGGGGAGTTAATATTGCCATTGGGTTAAAAATCGTTACTCATAAAACCTATTTCCAAACATTTTATTGGATAAACTAACTTCAAAACAAAAAGATATTTCACAGGGACTTTGATGTGAAAGAAGGGGGATGGATATAGAAAATATCTTATACTTATATATTACATTTTCTAAACTCTGTAAAGAATCGAAATGAACCGTGCAAGAAAATGGGGGCCTGCTTGACCATTCCCCCCCACAACCCCCAATCTCCTTCCTTTCCCGGCTGAGGCGTCCTTGTTGCGAGAACAGTCTTTTCGGAAAGTTTTACGCCATACGAAACTACATTACATAGCTGAAAATGAAACTAAACTAGGTTTATTCAGTTATTCATTAGCCTGACAAATCATCTTTGCGAAGTCAAATACTCATATATAACTTTGACTACTATCTTTTCCCTAAAAAATATTTGGCATAAAATTTCAATATTAATTCCGGTTGAAAAACCGTTCTTACCCTCTTGAAAATTTATCGTTAATTTTTTGAAAAAATATTTCCATTATCTGAAAACCATGAAAGTTAGGAAATACAATATACGTTCATACTAATACAATCGGCGGTACTTTAGAAGTTATAGCTAACGATAAATTAAACACTGCGGGCCATGTTGACCACCCAGGGAATTAGGGGTAAATATGGCTTTGGTTTTACAACCAATCTATTCAATGTCTATTGCTCCCTTTTCTGAAAGAATAAACCGTTATTTACCTAACAAAAGGAGATAATTAATGAAACATACGGGCAGGAAGTTTCGATAGCAAGTAATTTGACGGTACAGTTGCTCATTACTTAAATTGGAAAACGTTTTCCCAACATCTGACAATGATAAAAAATAGTGTATTGTGTTTACATGCAAAAAAAAAAAATTAAATAAGGTCAAATTAGTTGACTTGGTTAGCGTGATTGGACGAACATTAAAAAAGGTTTCAATCATTCTTATTTTTTAATTTTTGTTTTTTGCAAATTCTTCATTTTTTCTCAAATAAACTGAAATCCTAAACTGCGGCGTTGATCAGTTCGGGGTTGTGATACGTCATGCATGCATGCATAAGGGTATCGAATGGTCCTGGTGAGCACTGGCGAGCAGGCGATAAGGGTGGTTTTTTTGGCGAGCAGCGAGATATGAGCAACCAAGCATTTTATACTAAAATCCGAGCCTGCGAGCACTTGCAAAAATGTTGTGAGCGGAAGCAATCGAGCACTAATGTAATTTTTGCGAGGAATTCGAGCAACTGAAAATAATATGGGACCATTCGATACCCCTATGCATGGCACAGCTGCAACGTCATGTGGCAACCCGTTGCGTGGGAAAATATATGCTAATTGTTTTAGTAAAATAAACTTGACTATCGTCCTTGTGTGTAGTTTTCGACCAAACAAACAAAAAAGAAGCTAGAATGGATCTAGAAACTATCAAGGACAAACACACGCAAGGTTAGTCAAGTTTATATTGCAAAAATATCAGAGTTTATTTTCTTGTAAAACAGTCCTAAAATTTTGAAATGTCATATATAAATAAACTTTTTCCGACTCACATTGAGGCTAAGTGTTTATTTCTGCTGTTCGATGTTAAACGATGGAAACCTCAAATTATTAAAACATGTTTATAAGTGTGAGACTAAAATAAATATTTTCTCCTTGATACTCGAAAAATCGGATAAAAAACGTTAATCAAGTTATTTCTTTACTTGGCCTAAACAAGGTTCTGTCCAATTACAATTAACCAGAATTGTTCTCTTCCCTCCATTCCTAATATGGTCACATTAGCATGCACAATTATCATCAGTACAATATTGTCATTTTGTATTGATTATAAAGTTTCCTTGTTTTCATTAGTTCCATTGAATCAGCTTCAGAAATTGTATCAAACATGAACGGAAGACTGGTTTCTATTTACCTTGTTTTGGTGTCTATGTTGATTACAAGTAGCATACTCGCCAAAAGTCTAGTAGATGATCACGAAAAACGATCAAGTTACCCATGGGAGGTAAGAAAATTATTTTTCACTTTCTTTTTTTCTTTAAAAGTTTAATGTAACACGATGAAGAAACAGTGGCAGATAATTTTAAAAAATGGAATTATGAACACTGACATTTTGAACATTAGTCGTTCGTCGGTGTAAAACTTAAAAAAACATAATTTACAACTGTTTTTTAGAGACATCCACCAAGCTTCATGCACATGGTCAATAATTCATGATCCATGAACACGGTACAAAGTCCTGTGGACAATGTTAATTAATAAAGATAATATAGAGAATACTAGTGCCTAGTCCTCCATGTGATGTTGTGTTGTTCGTCCTACGTATTCTTAGATGACCTCGGTATCAGCTACTTATTTAGCTTTATCGGTTTGTCCGGAGATGGCTGGTGAGGCCATGCCAATCCGGGCACGGACTCCTATCCTATAGTTAAGGCAGAAGTGTGGGGAGCGGTGTCGGTGGCGCCAGTTTCTCTGGCTTTTTCGCATCTTACGTTTATTTTTTGCAGTTTGTATTTGGTGTTCTTTGGCTAAGTGGATACCTTTACTGATGCAACTGAGCCAGGCAGGACGTTGGTAGCGAGAATTTTCCAGGGTTCAGGGCTGGTGTAGAAATCTTATAGGGAGACTTTCAGACTAGCATTGAAGCGCTTCCTTTACCCGCCGACTGTGCTGGTGTCAGGCATAAGGGTAACATAGCCTGCCCAGCGGAACTGTGAATTGCGTATGATAGTAATGGCACTGCATGGGGAGGCCAGTTTATTTCAAAACCTCCGTATCCGGAGCCTTATCCTGCCAACGGATGTGGAGGAGGATGCTGAGGCAGCGAAAATGGAACTGCTGCAGCTGACATTCGTTGCGTCTGTAGACAGTCCGGGTTTCACAGTCTTAAAGGAGGTTAGTGGGCACTGTGGCACGGTAGACTTTGATCTTTGTGTTGAGTGTAATTCCTCTTCTCTCCCAGACTGTCTTCCTGTGCCTCCCAAAAGCACTGCTGGCCTTAGAAATGCGGTTGTTGACCTCAGCGTTGACGTTGGTGGTGCGATAGAGTGTGCTACCCAGCCTACAGCAACTGCCTATAGTTACTGTCCCTTTACTATGAAGCATGGATCCTGGTATTGGTTGCCGGGGACAGGCTGAAACAACACTTCGGTCTTCTTGATGCTAATTGTGAGACCAAAGTTGTCACAGACTTACTTGAGACATTGAGGGTGCAGTCATCTGCAAAGAGAAGGTCTCTGATCACAGTCTCCTTGACTTTGGTGACGGCCTGCATATGTCTGGGGTTGAACAGCTTGCCATCAGACCTGTACTTGATGTGGATGGCAGGGTCGCTGTCCCTAATGGCATCCGTCAGCATTGCCGAGAACATCATGCATAACAGTTTAGGGGCAAGAACAAAGCCTTACTTGATTCCAGATGCCTTTCCGTTGTCCAGCACGCAGGCTATCTTGCCGAAGGATCGCGATAAACTTATCAGGGCAACCAAACTTTCCCATGATCTTCTAGAGCCCCCCTCAACTAACCGTGTCAAACGATTTGGCTAGGTCAACAAAGGCGATGATCATGTTTCGATGCTGCTCCATGCTCTTCTCCTGGAGTTGGCGGGCGGTAAAAACCATGTCCATGATCCCTCGACCTGCGCAGAAGCCACGCTGGCTCTCAGGAAGGTGACCTTGCTCCAGTTGCTCCAGGAGACAATTGAGCAGTACGCTTGCAAAGATCTTGCCAGCGATGGGTAGGAGTTAGACCCCACGGTGGTTTTCACAGAATTAATGGTTCCCTTTTGAGCTTTTACATGCGCACAATGGTTGCGTCTCTGAAATCCTGTGGGAGATGTTTTTGTTGCCACATTGACTGGTAGAGGTCGGTAAGACGGGAGGGAAGAGCTAGGTCATCTAACTTAAACACTTCAGGGGGGAATGGCATCAGGCCCGGAGACTTTCCTTCAGAACATCTGCTGATGTGGAGATGTAAAGGTCCGGATTAACAGCCACCTTGGAAAGACACGCGAATGCTTTGTCGTTGATAGACGCTGGGCGGTTCAGCACGCTATTGAAGTGTTCTTCCCATCTCTCCGTGATCAGGTATTTGTTAGTGAGAAGGGTTGTCCCGTCTGCACTGAGTAGAGGTGATAAGACAAATGATGGAGGCCGGTAGATGGTCTTCACGGCGTCGTAGAACCTCTTGGTGTCATGCCTGTCGGCAAAACCTTGGATTTCGTCGACCTTGTTGCTGAGCCATGCGTCTCGCGTTAAGCGTAGTTTTGCCTGGACGGTGCTGCGCTTAATGATGAAAGCAGCCTTCTTTACTGTTGAGGTGGGGTCACCCTGGTGAGATCGGAGTAGCTGGCGTTTCTTTTCTAACAGTGCCTGGATCTCGGTATCGCTTTTATCGAACCAGTCCTGATTGTTTCTGGTGGCCGGGCCGAGCACCTGCTAGTAGCAGAATGGACTATAATTTTGCAGTGTTCGCAGTCTTGTTCGATGCCAGTTAGCTTGCATCCAAGAACGGACGACAATTCTTCTACACGAGTAAATTTTACTCTCACTATTCGCAGTCGCAATAGCCGGCATGTTTAAAGAGAAGCACGTACATCTTTTCAGTGCTATTTGAGAACTCTTGGGGTGGTTTAAGCTATTAGGGCTGCTTATCGGAACGGCAGTGCTCATTCGAACAGATACGGTTAAGACAATGTAATAAACAATAGTTGCATAACAAATACTCGCTTGTCTATTTTCTTTTTTTCCCTTCACTTCATTATTCATATACCATATTCCTCAAATAAACACGCAGTGTCTAAGAAGCGCTCCTTTATGGAAGCGTAGCCCGAATAAGATCCCCTCTCTAAGAAGCATCCCTCCTCCTCCCACACTCATGGAAGTGTTTTTCAGTCGAGGAATAACAAGTCTTTATGATAGTTTCTGCCCCCTGTAGCATTCTTTTGGATTGGATGTGTATATCATGTGATATCACGCTGTTGGTTGGTCATGTTAGTTGATCATTGTAATCAACAGAAGATAAAGACTACCACTACCTAGCCTTCAATGCGATATACCATAAAGATTACCGCTGTACCTAGTGCTCAATGTGATATCACGCTGTCGGATGAGCACTACCAGTACCTAGTCCTAAATGTGATATCATCCTGTTGGTTGGTGATGGTATGAAGAGAAGATAAATACTTCTTATACCAAGTCCAACCATGTGATATCATGCGGTTGCAATTGGGTTGGTCATGATAATGAAGAGAAGGTAATGCCTAGATTTCACTGTCGGGTGAGTCTTGGTAATGAATAGAATTTAAACACTAGCATTGCCTAGTCCTGCTAATGATGGTAATGAAGAAAAGATAGCGAAGATAAGAAAATAATGGGAGAAGGGATGTAGATTTAGGAAAGGGGAGGGATCATATCATGTCTTTATTATAGGTTGGTTGAGCACCTAATGGGTAACCTACCAACTGCATCACTATAAAGCATTATTATTATTATCATTATTATTATTATTGTTATTACTATTATTATTTATTATTATTCAGTGCAACAAGTGTTTTTTGGGAGTCCCTACTTACAGGATTTCGCAATTCGGTCCTTTATTCCAAAATGTTTGGTTCATCTTCTGAACCATTCTCAGAGAGCTCCAAAGCCAACGAACTGCTTCTAAGTAGATACATGATTAAGGTTCAGCAAAAGTTATTATTAATTTTGATATAGGCGTTTCGCATGTGGGAGCTAAAATGTTATTTTTGTCATTAATACATGAATGTATCGTTATTCTTTCAGATCAGAGAGGGCGACACTCCCTGCAGCGACGTAGGTGAGAGTTGTAATGACGTCAAGTGCCAAGGATACTGCAATGATGATCCCGTTATTTGCTATCCTCCAAATAAACAGATACCAAAATCTCTTAAGGTTTGCATTGCTATGCCAAGCAGCAATGTCTACAAACGGAAACGATCCATTGAAGTCTAAACTTTACAACTTTATATGTTCAGTGTTATTAGATATGAAGGCTAAATTATATCCTCAGTTCTTTTGATACTGTCAACTGTGTTGCTAAGTGATACTATAAACTGTGTTGCTAAGTGATACCATAAACTGTGTTGCTAAATGATACTATCAACTGTGTTGCTAAGTGATACTGTCAACTGTGTTGCTAAATGATACTATCAACTGTGTTGCTAAATGATACTATCAACTGTGTTGCTAAGTGATACTATCAACTGTGTTGCTAAGTGATACTATAAACTGTGTTGCTAAGTGATACCATAAACTGTGTTGCTAAGTGATACTATAAACTGTGTTGCTAAGTGATACTATAAACTGTGTTGCTAAGTGATACTGTCAACTGTGTTGCTAAGTGATACTATAAACTGTGTTGCTAAGTGATACTGTCAACTGTGTTGCTAAGTGATACCATAAACTGTGTTGCTAAGTGATACTATAAGCTGTGTTGCTAAGTAAAAGATAAGGTGTACAGGCTTGTCATCGTGATCACACAGTCACTTAGATGTTTATCAAGACACAAAGTGCAATTTCTTTATTAACAAGAAAGTTCTATATAATACTGCCTGTTCCTTCACATGTTTTTGACTCAAATGCCTATTACTAGGGAAGAAAAAGAGTAGAATAACTAATAGTTTGCAAGAATAATAAAAAAACTAATGATTTTTATGCAGTTCGCGTATTGCTGGACTCTCAGTATCTTTGGAACAGGTAGGCATGACTATAATTCCAAGACTAACATCGGAAAGTATATGTAGCAAAGCCGAATACCTTCTTTCAAAGAAAGATGCTATAGTGTCTGCACCTGGCTCTATAGCTGCGGCTTTTATGGTAGAAAGCTCGAAAAATCCACACCCGCATTACGTTAGTTTTGATGAAAAAACTAATCGGATAACTTGTCATGACTGTCCTGGTTGGAAATCTTTTAAAATCTGCGCACACGCTTTTTCGGTGCCAGAAAAATTAGGCAAACTAAAAAATTACCTGACGTGGCACAAAGCTAAAGCGCAGCCCAATCTAACCTCGCTAGTAACGTGCGATACAAAGGCGGGTGTGGGGAAGAAAGGAAACCGTCCTGCAACTGCAAAAAGAAGGGGGGGAGGGGTGGACGAAATGAAACACCGCCCTCTCAAACCACTTCACGATATCCTGATTTTAAAAATTAAGACCTGATGAGCCTGAGGAAAACTCGTTTATCAACGTTAACGATCAGTTGTTACATAGCCCTCACGGACGGACAAGACCAAACGCCGCAGGAGGTGTGTTCGAGGTCCAGTTACTTCAAGACTGTCCGACCCAAGTCTCCAAATGTTTTGGCTGTGGTCAAACATTAAAGCCAAATGGTGTAATAGGCCAGCCTCCATTTGATCCTGTTACAGTTTCTTAAATTAAAAGGCACTACTTTGATAATAATGGCCTAAAACAAAGCAAAGAGGGAAACTTATATTTCTTTGCCGTAAAGCGTTGCATCATTTCCAAAAAGTCTTACTTTGACACCAACTGCTTAAGGTTGTCGTTTCAGTTGCAGTTAATCTTAAAACGTGCACATGAACGTCATTTACAGCCAGAGTTCAATATTGGCTGTTACATTTTCCCTTTCGCATAATCTTTCCTCGATAAATTCGGTAATGTCGTACTTTACAAGTGCTAATTGAAACAAGAATTATTAAGTAGATGTTGAAATTGGCTTGTTTCATATCTTTTTATACACGTTAGATTTGTTGTGTTTTAAAGCTTGTTACGCTTTATTTTTTGTATCGCAAATCAGAGTTTCGCTCTGTACTTGACATTTTGTGATGAAAACTGGACAAAAACAAGCCGGCTTTGCCGGTTACAAAACGTTTTATGTATTCCAAGTTTAACCGACTTACAAAACGTCTACATTAAATGGTGAGATATATATGTATAAGCTGATTAGTCAAAAGTCAATATTGTTTTACAGATAAAAAAGATAAACTACAGGCAATTCATGAAACCAACATTATAAGAACACTCAGAATTAGATTTGGTCAAAATTTAAGAAAAAGCAAAAAAACAGGCCGGCTCTGGCCGAAATTTTTGGTGAGACAAACTCCAGTATTTTATTGGGTCGATATACACAAATCAAAGTTGACAGTTCGTCATTACACTCGATCCAAACATTGACACGATTTTAGTGCATACGGCAATAAAAAGATATTAACGGACAAGTGTTTGAATTTGATATTGATTTGTTTCCTTTCGAAAAACTGTCATTCTACTGTGTGCGCGAAGAGTACATTTTAGAACAATTTTAGGTTAAATTTTGTTAAAAGAAACAAAAAATAAATACCAAAAGATTTCAAAATTAAGGGAAATAATTCTAAAACTATCTTCAAAGCAATCTTCAGTAGGAACCTTCAAACATTTTACATGAGATTAATATAAAGAATGATGACATTTCGTAGAATAATTTTTTATTTTTAAATCGTTTCTTTCAAGTTTTGCAATTTTCAAGGTTCATTTTTGGGAGTTTTATTGTTCATTTTCGGTCTTTTCAGAGTTTTCCTCCCTTTTTTATTTTTTCTTCGTTATTCCCACAATTTTTATTCTTTATTTATCTCTATCTAAATCGTTGTTTTCCCTTTTTAGGTTATTTTAACGTTTTTCCTTCTTTTATTGTCATTTCCGGTTATTTCCTCTTTTTACCATTTCTTCCGCAATTTCTGCATTTCCTCTTTTTCCTCTGTTTCCGTTCCGTTTTTTTACCGCTACCCAGAATAGAACAGAATAAAACAAAACAGAACAGGACAGAATAGAACACGCAAAGGAGAACATTCGCTTTCACCTTCCTTGCCAATTAAACTATAGGCACTTTAAGATGCAGGGATAGGGACTTTAAGCAACGAGGACGGGAACGCGAACGACGACGGCTCAGAAAAATCACTTTTCCAGATCGTTCTTTACTTCTTTGTGCAGGTCATTAGGGTTTTGTTTTGTTGCTTTAAATTTTGTGAAAAGAAAAACGAT
>JAOBBB020410421.1:0-16855 GCA_025331005.2 Zoanthus gigantus | reverse complement strand
CTTGAAAACCATACCCTTCACAGCGGTACATACCTATGAAGCCCATATATGGCAGTACCCCCCTAGAGTAAACTGCTCAAAAACCATACCCTTCACAGTGACACATACCTTTAATATAGCCCATATATGGCAGTACCTCCCTAGAGTAAACTGCTTGAAAACCATACCCTTCACAGCGGTACATACCTATGAAGCCCATATATGGCAGTACCCCCCTAGAGTAAACTGCTTGAAAACCGGACGCTTTGGGGCGGCACATAACTATGTAGTCCACATAAGGGAGTAACCCTATTCCCGGAATTTTACTTCAAACGGAGCGAGTGAGGCCGCTAACTTGGAGTGCCAACAAGAGAATATTCTTTTCCATCTGATACCCGAGAAGGCAAATTTATAAATACCGTTTTGTTATTATATAGTCTTGAAGCAGTTAATTCTAACCAGCCGTCTGCAAGATTTTTGAACAATGTATATACTAATATTCCACCAAGGGACTTTGGTTTGCATTAAAGGTCCCTTGGTTATTTTGTCAAAATCTGCAATCTCAAACAAAAAATACCCAAAAAAAAATATCAATTAACGTTTCCTTTTTCAATATTTCGTTTTCCTTTTTAATTACTTCGGCGTTCAGTAGTGATTCTTTTTTGCCCTTCTACGAAACTTGTTTTTATTTCAACGCAACAATTTATTCCCAATCAGTGTTTTGACCAAAATTTAAGAATTGTACGTACGTAAGCATGGAACGTGTTCCAAGGTGGGAAATCTACAAGCCGTAACTTCTTTTATTTTTACGTTGCGGACAATGCATATTATCGATCTGGGTATAGTCCAATAAAAGGCCTTCCGTAAAACGATACTTTGAAATAACTTATACCGGCAATGCGAAAGGGCATTTAACTTGTCCGAACTCTGTACAAACAATCAAACTTTACGTAAATAATCTAGCATGACGTAAGCGATGTTTTGGCAGCCGATATGCGATAACTACGTTCGTTTTCGCTTGTTCCGCAAGACTGAGAATAAACACTCATTAATAAACTCTACAAATAATTTTTTACCTTCAGTAAAGTAAACTTACGGCTTTCATCCCTTGTCCGATTGCATGGCACATGGAAACAAAAAACGGATTCACGAAAAACCAAGAAAGTAAGTTTGTAACGCACATGGAGACAGAGGTTAGAATTCAGATACGTAGAAGGTTCGGTTCATATCTCTTTTAATTTATAAAAGCATTTTAATGATTTTTACCTTGTTATTTGTTCATGTCTTTGGATGTCGAAATTGGTGATGTGTAGAAAGCAGAATACAGAGGAAAGTAATGTGTCCTGCATGACAATTGCAGAGGATTGAGGAGAAACTAGACTTTGTCAAGGATTACTGACAAACCCTAACCCAAACCATGTAGAAGGTTATTTTTAAATATAGTAATGACAGGCTCAAAATTGAACTAAAACCATTTGGACATAGGCACTCAAAATTCTTGTTTCCATTTTGTATGCTCACAAAAAAGTTCCGCAAAATCGAAAAAAAAAGTCTAGTTTTTAAACTTTGAATGGTTTTTATAACAGCTTGAAGATCTTCCTTAGATTGTCAAAAAAGTTAAGCAATTTCATAATTTCTATACGTATGCAAACATTCTTATTTTGTCTTAAGTTAGAGATTTTTAGTCGATTTTTCATAAAGTATATCGTTGCTTATATTTCTCTGTCAGAGGTGTTTCGTATTTCTTTATATGTGCAAGCACTCTTTTAGTATTCAAACTTAAAACTTTGACCAATACCGCCTCCAGCAATGAAACAGCACTGAAATTTTAAAGTTTGAGGGAAGCTCTTGTGATGGATATAGCTAAATGTGTTGATCTGCTTTATATATTTTGATGGCGTTTTCGAAGATCTTTGTAAATTTAGTATAAGAAAGTATGATAATCCAGGACTTGGAATGAAAAACTATCATTAAAGTATTTTTTCTCAGCTTATGCAATATTTTACGAAAAAGTTGTTGCCAGTTATTTTCCACCTGCGAATGACACACACTGATTAAAAACACGTAAATTAAAACCTAGTCATTTTGGCTACATTTTAATATGTTCTGAGGCCATTAGGGGAATCATATTGTCATTTCCTGGGGGTTGTAAACTTTGATTCGAATATTTCCTAACTCCAACAAAGTTTTAGTACAACAATAAAATAGCTGTGTTGATAAAACTATCTATTTTGCATCTTTTTTTAACGGCATAAAATAAGGCACACGTGTGTTTACGTGCCATATGCGGATTTTGATCTGATTGAAACTAATGGAAAAAGCTATTCTTCTAGTCCATTCTCAATCCTGTTTTTCTGCTTCTAAAAAATAAGTGATAGTTTTGTAGATTGTTTATTCTAAAGAAATAACAATTCTTTTTCCCTGCTTAAGTCAGTCTCCAAAATGGTGGCACACGCGCACAGATTTTACAATATACAAAACCACACAAAATTAAGCCATTTTGTCCAAGACATATTAAGTGCTCTGCTAATTGCTATAGCAAATGAAATAAACTAGAATTCGTCCATAAATTCCACAAACATACATATAACAGCAATAACTTATTCTTTGGGGAAGAATAAAATGCGATCCACTTGTAATCTGATGGATGTCGACCTTAAGTCAAAAGGAAGTCGCACCAAAACTCCTGACCGAATTCATCTACCCGTTCTATTTTTATTAACGATCAAAGTACTGAAGAAGTAGTTGAATTCCAGCATTATGATTTGAATCTGTTTATTTTCTGTTATAGTAAACTGAGTAGTTTCGTTCTGGTAAAGTTAGAAACAATTTTTTCGTCAGTGTTTCAAAAATTGCTTCAGTGCGTGTCATACATATATATGTATTTTAAAACGTTCGTGAGTTTTTCAAACTGGTTCTCTCTTAGGGCTCTGGGTCAAGAAGTTTAACCACGAGGTCGTGTATCGGATTAATAACTGATAAACATCATTGCCTAAAGTTTCTGTTATGACGGCACCCAACACGAACTATTTAAAAGACCATTAAGAAATGTGCTAGCCGAACAGCAGGCTTTGTGTATTATTGTACGCTCATTACTTATCCAACTTTTATCGCGTTATAGCTTAATAGAGCAGAGATTTTTTCACGCGTAAAATGACTTCGAGCGTTGAGTTGTTCACCAAATTACCAATATCGTTCTTTTTCCTTGGTATGATGCTAACTCAAAATGATTGATCGCGCGTGAACTCAAGAACTGCCTTTTGGGTTTGATGATATTGCAGGTTCACATTTTGCGCTTCGCTGAGTTGAAAAAATGTGATTAAACCTTAATCGATACGTGAAATGAATTTTTCTCATTTTGTGGAAAGACACTTGTTCTCAAGTTTTCACGTGTTGATTTACAAAATACTCAAAAAGGTCTGTCAAAGTTATTAATAGAGCTTAGAATGTTATATCCAGTCTTAAATTTCCACTAGATCTCTTAAGTACAGTTATCCCTTTGAAACGAGTGTGTAGTAGATTTTCACGCACGCTAAAGCAATTTTGACGAAATTTTGAAACAGCTGAAAATTTCATATCCACAACAAAACACGCTTTTAATTTTTCATCGCTGCAAACAGAAATAAGAGTATTATGTTTTGAACAATATCCTCTGCACAGTTTTTCAGCCATTTGTTTGGGGTTAGAATATTTAACAGAATGCAATCTTAGATGATATCAATGATTGACTGATTTATCGTCTTGAGAATGTTTTTTATAGCACCAGAAGCTATGTGATACAACACGATAATCACACGATGGTCTTTAAGTCTTTTTTGCGTGCAGATTTTAAGAGCTTAGTAATAGTAATAATATTGCTTAACAACACCAAAAGCCGCTAAACCAAACGGTTATATTCAATTGCTGTAAATATGTCCAAAGAGTTAGCTTTATTCGGGGAAAATCTCATTTGAACAAATATCCTTTTATATAGATATTTTCAAACATAATCATCAAAATTTCTATTTAGGTCTGCATTTCAGGGGGTGCGTACGTGCAGAAGAAATTCGCTAGGAGTTGTATTTTGTAATCATTTTTTAGGGCGAGAAGAAAGATGTTAGCTCTTGCGTAACAGGCCCTCTATCAGTCGAATATCTTATACGTGAACGCTATCAAAAGCCCTAAAGGGGATATGTAGAGCGCTGTTATAATTCACACAAGAGAAAATATCCCCAAGGGTGGATACACTAATTTACACGGAAAAATTCCTCAGTAAAATAGTCCCTTGACGCATGAAAATACAACAAATTAGGCACCTTTTACAAAAATCTCCCAAATCGCACGCCGTGATTTTTTTTAATTTAGCTTAAGTCTTTGATGTACATAACTAGCTTTTTCTTCATTAGAACTCGTGGGAAAACTAGAAGATGTTAGTAAAAGTATGAATTCTGGAACGATTTACCACCCGTTGTTTTAATACCACATGCTTACAAGCCGCAAGCCTGCTTTTATGCTCGTAAACTGCTTAAAATATACAGGAAGCGGTGATAGCTTTGTACAGCACCAAAAACGTAAATATTTTGCCTTCTACTATCCCAAGCCACGCCTTGCGCAACGATGCTTTTTAATTTTGCACAGAGTAACAAGCAAAGTACTTTTTGCCGGAAGATTTGCCAAAATCTACTGACTTGAATTAATCGGAAGTTTACGTTGACCGATAATTGAAAGAGCGAAAAAAGTTGAGCGAAATTGCATTTTGTTGCTCTGATTCACTGATTGTTTTGAGGACAGGTATATAAGCGACAAGATGTTTTCCAAACTGAAACTCGCATATTGATCGCAGATTTGTGGAACCTTGTGACATTTCCGTTGAAGTATTTAGAGTTGAGTCCAATCTCGCCTGAAAGGATTTGGTGGCGCCATTGAATTGAAAACTAGACTCCTTTAAAAACTCCCTTACTTTCCAAATTCACCACCCGACGTTATGGCGACAGAGAAATCTTCCGTTTTTAGCGGTCTTGTCGCAAAATGCTTGAAAGCAAAATCTCTTTTATTGTTTGAATTTTTAACGAACTAACGGGCAGGTCACAGTTCGATAAAAACTCGTCGAAATGAAATTTTGATAAAGCGTACTAGACAAAGCTTTAAAGTTTTTGGACAATGTTTGTGAGAAATTAAATTCACAGGTGATAGTGTCTTTGTATAAAACGACAGGGAACCCTAGTGTTTCATTACAAAGCCAAATGAAAGATTATTTTGTTCAACAGTATCGTTTTATTGATTGCAGGTAAAATCACCAGTCCCTTTATATTTATAATTAAATTAAGATGCCATACAACGCAACCAGTTGTAAATATTACGATCGAAAACCACCATGTTACTAATTCAAGAGCAGTACTGAAAACAATTGCAAAAGTCAACCAAAAACCTCACCTCTCTAATTTTAAAGCGAGTGAGATTTAATATCTTTTAACCTCTTAATAAATATCGGAAAAATCAAATTAACCTTCGAAATGAACTAAAGTTGTGACAGCGTGAAGAACCTATTTTCATTGCTCTCGACACACACGAGTCGCGAGAACAATTTTTCTCTTGTAATTTAATGAAATCTATTTTTGATTTGTACTGTATGTTCTTTCCGTTACTATTGCATTGTTAAACGCGGTTAGCCGTTACTAAGAAGTTTCGTTTCCTTTAAGTCGACACTAAAGAATAGCAAATGTAAACGAAAATTTCTTTGTTGTCATTCAGTCTCTGATTTATTGAAACTTAGCTCCTCAAACGACAAAGTTTGAATACGTAACGCCAGTCAGCTTCACTTTAAAAATTAAATTCTATAAACAACAAGAGCAAACAACAAGCGAAATGAAAAGCCAAACGAAATTTCTTTCAGGGCAATTTTGTCCTAAAAACAATTTGTACTTAATTTTCGTTGAAATTGTTAGCTATTGAGAGAAAAAAGACATTCATTTATCCACTTAGTTTCAATAGAATTCGCAACGGTTTCCCGGTATATAATTTACAATTCCATTAAGAAGAGAAATAGGTCGAGGTTTTGTTTGCTGAAAAAAATAATTGCCTCCCGTCTCCTAACCACTCCTTTCGCAGATTAAAGTATCATTCACCCAAATTGGCAGTAGTTAGCAGATTTTCCTTCACAGTTGGAGTAAATTCTTTTGTTGTCAGCCGTTTTCGCACGCGGAAGCAGTAACAGCAACGATTTTTTTGTAACAATTCCCAACATGAACTCGGCATTGTTAACTGTTTTGTGTATTTTGATTTCTATTGTCCAGCGGTGTTCTACTCCATTGCGCCCAAACAAGTGATTGATGGACGCTGTACATTATAAATTAATTAACATTGTTTGTAGCGTAACAATATATCTAGGATCACACCCCTACATCTATTCAAGGCCTGCCATACAAACGACGTAACGGTCTGTGGATCGTGTGTTGTAAGAGGCTTTTCTGGAGCGAATCCAGATACGATTACAAGCTATATTACAAGTTGCGTGCAGCATACTGGATAGACACATTCTGACCCGAGACCTTTCGGGCCAACACGTAAAAACGCTCCAAAAGCACAGAACACGAAAAAACGTATATCAAAGAACTATTCATTTTTCGGTTTTCAACTGCAGAAACTTGTCATCTATACCAAAGAATACAATTTACTTTGGATAGAGGATAAGATAAAGAACTTCGAAATGCCCAAATCATTTTTGATAAAGAAGACAAAAGCGCGTATTTCTGCGGTGGCTTCTGAAGGGTCCGTAGAAGAAAATGAAATCTCAAATCAGGATTTATTTCAAGGTATGAACGTACATTTCTTGATTCGTTTGTTTTGAAAAATTTCCCTACCTGGCATCACAAATCCCACAATTTCGCTTTGAAATTTTTTTTACATTTCCTGTTGTCTCATAATATTTGAAATACACCGTTATCAGGCACTGTGACATCGCATTACAGATGTTTTTTAAACTAACGGTTTCTCAAAACTTTAACATCTGAATAAAATGTTACGCGCTCGCGGCCTTCTGCTTTGTGCTTTTGAAAAGTTTGACTTTGATTGCGGAAGGCAAAATACGAGTTGAGAAAGAATATTGTATAGTCCCTGCTCATTAGGGGTTCCGGAGTGGAGCTTAGAACAATGGGTATATGTTACTATCGCTAGTAAACTGATCTTTATCGTTAGACTTTCAAACTCACGACATTCAGAATTACAATCGATGGAGCTCTCGCGCGCTTTTCTGCAAAACCATTTAGAAATAATAATTACCAAAACGCTGAACAATTGTTATCATAAACCTAAATAAAATCGAAGCTATCACTTTGGCTACCAAAATATGGAGCAGTGCTTGTCCGTCATCTGATAGGTGTATATTACTTTTAATGTTTCAGTAGTACTCACGGAAAACCAGAACATGAGTCACGAAAACTAATTTACTTCGGGTCGAAAAAAAAACAGTGCGCAACAAAAGTTAAAAATTATTATATTTTTGCGCTCAACATTTATTCTCGTTAGTTTGTTTTAATTTGGTTTGTTGATACGGTCAGAGAAACTTTTGAGTGTATAGCTGTATGTTATGAAGTAATCGTTAAAAAGAATTCAACAATGCATATCATTTCTTGATTCTTATTCAAATTTGTTCTCTGTGGCTTTAAACGTAGTCGTACAAAGACCCTAATGGATAGATCAATTGCAGAACAATAAAAGTTTTTGTATAACGTTTTAAGAGAGACCGCAGGCAAGCACAAAACATAACAAAACCTTTCAAACCTGTTATGTTTTCTTAAGAGCTTAGAGAAATTCGCTTTTTTTCCTGCGACATTTAACTCCATCAGTTTGCATTTCCGAGAAGCCTAACTAGAAAAATCAATCAAACTTGCGCCAACAATTAGAGTTAATTTAAATTTATGTAAATTCCTTTCACAGCTAAACGCAGTGCTTTTCAATACTCAGACCATTTTTCTCGTGGTTAGCCAAGTTGACGGCAAAAATAATGCAAAGCTGTCAAGACTGGCCTCGTTTGAATCGATTATTTTGAGAACATAAGTGCTAAAAATGTCTTTTTGCTTGTGCCGGCACGATTTGCTGAATTTTACACAATTTTTGTTTTTAGGGTCAATAGAAGGAGGAGAAAAAATAACACCCAGTGATTTGTTTCGTAACAAGTGTTTTTTCTTTCGACCCTTGGATATCATTAATGGTAGAAGTAAGTCACGGGAAACGGACAGATGGTGGCGTGTTCCGTTTCGAAAATGTCAAATCACTTGCGTGCAATAATTCTCGTTTTTTTTTTAACTGAAAAATTTAACAAACCTTACAACTCTAACGATTTCAATTCAAAATCATTAAATTCTTAATCAAAGAGAAATTGGGAAACAAGAAACAAAAGAAAAATGAGAAAACAAGATTTAATGTTGAAATATTCTCTCCGGTCTTGTGTAATACAGATTGTCAATGTACTTAGACCTGATGTCTTTCCAGCGAAATTAAGAGACTTAGGAAAGTTTACTTTTGGGTCAAATTTAATAGAATTTTAATTTCATGGAAGATGGCGGTTAAGGTTTCACTTATTTCTTTGAGTTCTTTTAATTAGCTAAATTTGAGGAGTAGCTTCCCAAAGTTTTAGATCAGTGACTCGGTGGTTTCACAATTAATTAAATTAGATTTAGTTGAAGGCTTCCTGCAAAGCTCCCCAATTCTCAGTTCTTATGAGATTATATTTTATGTCAGTTGTGAAAGGTTGTCGAATTCGTGATAAATTTGCTTAAAGAAAAGAAATAGTGAATCAAATGTCTCCCAGTTCAACACAATATTTCCGATATGTGTTCGTTGCGCGCCGGCAGACGTCAAAGCTCTTAAGAGCGATATGAGAAATGAAGACGACCCGATTCAGTTTTTTTGAAGAGTGTAGGTAAATATATATGTTAAAGGATAAGCGAAAATAGATTTTTTGGAGTGTTCTCGATGGAAGAGGATTTGTTTTTCATGGAGTAAAATTATGGTGAAAATCAAATAAAACTATAAAACGTTTTTGAAAATATTACATTACAGTTCTCGCGAACAAAAACTCCTTCATTAATACTGAACTAATTTCATCGCCTACCTAAATCTACTCGTTTTCTCAGCTGGTCTTTTAAAATCGACGTTTAAACTAGGAAGTTGCAAGTGAATAAACATCAGCCGAATGTGCATTGAATTAATCTAGCAACATTTGCGGTGGTTTGATCAATATTTGACTTAGATTTAAGTTTGAAATCAAAAGCACAAGAAAAAACTCAAATTTGAAGTTGTAATTGCTTTAAAAAAAAACTTTTAAAGAATTTCTTTTGTCAAGTGCGTTGGTTAAATTGGGTTAGTTCTTGCGCTTTTTAATCGATATTGAGTTCGCCTTTTTTCCTCTTCTCCGTAAAAGTTATTTGACCAGAAGGTTACATAAAACGGTATAATATTCCTCTTTCGATGGATTCTTTTTTTATCAGAAACTTTCATTAATAATGATAATAATACTATCCAGTCAAAGCTTTAATTTTATTTTTTGCATTTTCATTTTATTTTTTTGGCCAATATTCAAACTTTAAATATAAAATTTAAATTTGAATATCGCCCAAGTTTCCGTATTCGTGTACGAAGCTCTAAAGACTATAGTGCTCGTAAAACTATATTAAAGGTAATATTTGTTCAGAGTTCAAACACGGCATATATTTTGAACTTTGGTAGTAACTTTTTCCCACCAATATAAGTCTGAGAAATCTTTGACAGTTATCCGAACTACGATGACATGCATAAGTCGATGGCGGAGTTTTTGCCGACAGAATAGGTCACAATGCCGCGGATCGTAAACTCTTTTACAAGTCAAACGATCATAAAAACCAAACCAAACGATCATTATGAAAAAAATTTATTTTCGCCTTGCTATAAAAGTATGTTTTTGGTTAATTTTCATTGTATCGGTTAAACATCTGCAGCGACCTGACTTGTTACGTTGCAACATGTCTCAAAGACTTTTCTTTTCTCGTTTTCATAATTTTGTTTATTCATCTTCACAATGTATCTTTTGAGTACAGATATACAAAATAGAATACAAATTTGTTTGCTGGAATTTTTTATTCCTTTTAGTTTTATTGAAAAAATAAAGCTTGCGAAGGAAAGAAACAAAACTTAATCGTCCACATAAAAATGCAACAATTTCATTTAGAGTTTCTTTGTTCACATTTAAGCATTTCATGTCACAAAAAACAGTTTTTTTACTTTACTTCACAATGGAACATAAAATGTTTAACAAAGTGGAGATAAAGGCCGAGATCGCTATCAAACTAAATCAGTGACATATATTCATCAATCATCTAGTGACATTTCCCTTTAAAAGTTTAAATAAGTCAAACCATAGCCATCTGTATTCTGAATAAAACTTTTAATGTTAAAACTAATATTTTAACTTTAGAGGAAAGCCTTCATAAATTTGGTGTCTGTGTTTTGTTCTTAAAGCAGGCCATCGCTATTGTAAAAACAAATGTTTTCTTTGGCGTAAAGTATTGTAGTATCTCTATAGAACACTTCTAGGTGTATTAAATTTAACTTTATAACCATTTTGTTGTTTGACCTTGGAAACGCTTCGAGCTAAAATCTTAGACTAAAGGGAACTTTTCTCCCGAAGTTAAGGTAGTGAAAGCACCCTACGGATTATCTCAGTTCGGTTTCAATCCATAAACAACGACATATCTTTGTGTCGTGTCGAGTGTTTGCTGCACAAGCCTAAACCTGATGTTTCCTTATACAGTCCATTACAGTCAAATGAAGTTTATTAAGCTTCGATTAACTCACTGTGTTGACTCACGTCCGAATTTACGGAAAGTAATCAAATTTTATGGCTCAAAAATCTCACAAACACCTTTCTAAAGACTTTTCGCTTACTTTGAAAACATAACTAATAAAAATAACTGAGGTCTTCAAATTTCGAAGCTTATTTTGTAAATTTACAGTAAAAATACAGATCTCTTTGAATATATATTTTATCGTTTGTATGAATTTACTATTTCAAATAAACATTTAGAAGGTTTTCTGTTTGCCTGACTGAAAATTTCATAACTTTGTATTCTTTGATCAACTCTTATATGTATTGTGAATGGGAAAGAAAACAAAATTTGTTTAAGATTTATTTAATTCCATAACCTTATTTGAAGAGTTTGAAATATTAATCCCATGTCACCTTAAATATTGTTTTTACGTGGCATTTTACTGGCAAATAAAATATATATTCCGTTTTCGGAAAAAAGGCCGCGAAAGTGAAACGTTTAATGACCAATATAAGTAAACTGCAATATATAGGAGAAAATATGACGATCGAGTTGTGAGCGTTGATGAAATTGCAAAAGCTACAATAACAAAACACACACACTTTTTATCAATATAAAACTTATTTCCTTTTCGACTCATATGAAAAAAAGAATGTTAGAAACAGTTAAACATAATTAAATATATATGTATATATATGCATTCATGATTTAAAAGTGCTTCTAAAAATTTTCAATTGTTTTCCTTTCATATAAGTAATATTCGTATGAGTGAAATTGAATATTTTATGTACGTAGACGTTTTATTTTATTTTTAAGCTCTTTTGAGAAACTGAAGTAGTTAGTCGGTTTCGTTTTATATTTCGGTTATAGCAGCTGAAGTTATTTCAGATTCAATATATTTGCTAATATTTTCGATTCGTTTATAAATTTACTTAATTTTTTTCTTTCAATCGTGTTTTTAGAGTCTTCATTAGAAGAGGAAAAAGAAGAAGCAATGATGCGAAGCCAAACAGAAAACGAATCAAAAGCTGAGCAAGAAATTAAACCAAAAGAAAAGAAGGAACATATAAAAATTGATAAGAAAAAGAAGAAAACAGAAGAATGTGATGATGAGAAAAGTGATTACGGCATTCCGTCTCCTCCTAAATCGACCAGTCCTTTGACTCCAAGACTTATCAGCGCCGAGTATGAAAGTGCTTTTCACAAACACAATGCAAACACAGCCAAGCGACAGAAAGAAAACCCATTTAGTGGGTGTAACGAATGCTGGTGGAACAGTTTGGCTGCCCGCTTAGAGTCACAAAATCTTCCACCGCCTCCAAAACTGATCCGAGCGCCCGTGACAAAACCGTGCCCTCTACCAACACAGGCTTTGCACTCAATACTACAACCAAGTCTACAACCACTGAGTCCAACATATGACATGCGAAGCTACCAGCGTTTTATTCCGCGATCCCCTTTGCAAATACAAGTTCACACGCCTCACGCAAATACACCATACGATATTGAACTTTCACCCGTAAGTTGCTCAGGGATTTCTCCATATGGTCAGCAAACACCGAGAAGCCCTTTTTACAGTCCGCCTCAGAGCGTTCTGAGTCAACTCGAGCGCGCGCACAAACAATGCCGTAAACAAGATTCAGTGAGCAAAGACGACTGCAAGTACAAATGCGAGATATGTAACAGCTCTTTCTCACTGCAACGGCTTTTAAACCGTCACATGAAGACCCATTCGTTCTACAAGCGCTATCAATGCCAGTATTGTGGCAAAGGATTCAACGATACGTTTGACTTGAAACGCCACATCAGAACGCATACAGGAATTAAACCATTCAAATGCGACCACTGTGATAAATCGTTTACACAAAGATGCTCTCTTGAAGCACACCTCACACGAGTACACGGAGTTGTACATAAATATGGATTCCGAGAGCGGCGATCCAAGCTGCATGTCTGCGAGGACTGCGGAAACACTTTCAAAGACAACAGCGAGTTTATGAAACACGTCGCGCAGTTTCATCCTTCTACCGAGAAGCTTTTACGAGCAAGAAAAAATAGTTTTTCGAGCAGGATAAAGCTAGTGTAACTAAAATATATCAACTGTAGTTTTTATGTTTTTCGTTCGCATAAAACTTTTAATGCAAGATGTTTGACATAATTTAATATTTCGCTCTAAAACAAGGTTAATTTGTTACATTATAATGACGAAAAATATTTAATCAATTTAGTCACACCTTGCCGCCTAGAAGTAAAAAATTAAGAATTTTTCGGTGTGTCAGATGAAAGCTATTGTAGTTTGTTAAGGTATGTTTTAAAGTTCGGGTTCAAGATTCTTAATACCACATTTATCATTAAACACAAAATATACTATTTTGATAGGAATCATTCCAGAAAAATCGTTGAAATACCGGATAGTTGCTTAATCTTACGGAAAGAACAATTCCGGGGTATGTGATATGTTCGGTGAAGCTCCAGGCAAGTTCTACACATACCAAAACTAACCGTCATTTTAAAAGATTTCTTTTTTGAAGGACCACGTTTTTACTAACTAAATTCATCACTCATACTATGTGCATATGAAATCTGGATTTTCTTACTGACATTTACGTGAGATATTAGCTCGTATGATACTTCCAAAACCAGGATTTCTTGACCTATGAATTAAGACATTTCACCGAGGGTCAATTTTAAACACTTAAGCATTTGAGTTCATACGAATAACCTCTTTATCTTTCACCGAATACTTGACCCTTCTTCCGCGTTAAGCCCTTCGAGAAAGTTTAATCAGCATAAAACACTGGGTTGTTGAAGAACCAGTTCACGAACCAAAGCGCACTGAAAGACAAATAAATGGTCTAAAAGCTGCCGGTCTTTTAATTTTAACTGAGATATTAAAAAGTTGATACAAAACCATGTAACTTCGTTTTTATGTCTTGTTACTAGATTTATTATTACCTTATGAATGGAAGCATGACGGGAATTCAGCTTACAATGAGTCTGTTTTGAGCTAAGTCGCCAAAAAAAATTATTGTATTAAGAATCTATACTTAAATACATTTCTTGCAGTTTTAAAATAGATTTCGGCAAAAATAACTTTTCTGTTTAAATTGTTAAACGGCCTCGTAACTGTAAAATATACCGAGCTTTGTTGAGGAAGAACTTCGACAGGTGGCCAGTGCCACAAAATAAAGTTAATGAAATAAATATTATCTTGGTCATTTTCTAGCAACGCAATACTAATTGAAATATCTGCAAAAAACATAATCATGAAAAAGGTATTTACAGATAGAGAAATTGTTGTATTGAATTTTACAACTTTAAAACAGAGTGACGTTTGCTTCAGATAACCGCATGACTTGAAAAGGACACGTGCAAACAAAACTTTTGGGATTTTAAAAGTAATTATGTTTGTCTAAAGCAAAAAATAGTGATCGACTCATAACGAAAAAGTTTAAAAATGAAGGCGTCGTGGTTTGAATAGCTTATAACTTCACAAATTCCATTTCGACAAAACCCTCTAATGTACTTGCGGATTTTTCGTTGCATGATCAGCTAAGCATAGAGCTCGATTTTTGATTACGAGACCTTTCTCTTAATTGGCTTTATATCTCAAAATGAGATTCAGCTGATCGCGTCGCCCTATATAATTTATAATTAATTACAAGAGACGAACATTCCTCATGTCATTTTTTAAATTTCAAGCTTTAATAAAAGTATATCTTGATAACTGAGTGTAAAAAAATGCCTGAAAAGTGACAAACCTGCTTAGAAAATAACTGACTCAAATAGATCGATTTAAAAAAGATTTTAAAGGAAAAACGTTCTTTTTAATATCTCGTCTTTCTTTTGACTAATATATATACATTAATGTTTTAAGTAAAACATATATTCAGATCAAAATCAAACATGAAATAAAATGTATTATATTCAAATTAGAATCAATTATGGTTTGTTGTCCTATAATACACTGTAATAGTTTCTTTGAGATTATGCAATAAATACAATATATATTATATTCGGCAGGGCTGTTGTTGTATTGATATTGCCTGGAGATGTGGTGTTGATATCGCCTTAGAATGGTAGTTTAGGGACGTGGTATTGATATCACCTTAGGATGGTAGTGTAGGGACGTGGTATTGATATCACCTTAGGATGGTAGTGTAGGGATGTGGTATTGATATCGCCTTAGGATGATAGTGTAGGGACGTGGTATTGATATCGTCTTGGATAGCAGTGTAGGGACGTGGTATTGATATCGCCTTAGGATGGTAGTGTAGAGATGTGGTACTGATATCACCTTAGGATGGTATTATGGAGGGACGTGGTATTTATATCGTCTTTGGATGGTAGTATGGAGGGACGTGGTATTGATATCGTCTTAGGATGATAGTGTAGGGACGTGGTATTGATATCACCTTAGGATGGTAGTGTAGGGATGTGGTTTTGATATCGCCTTAGGATGGTAGTTTAGGGACGTGGTATTGATATCGCCTTAGGATGGTAGTATGGAGGGAAGTAGTATTGATATCGCCTTAGGATGGTAGTGTAGGGATGTGGTTTGATATCACCTTAGGATGGTAGTGTAGGGACGTGGTATTGATATCACCTTAGGATGGTAGTGTAGGGAGGTGGTATTGATATCGCCTTAGGATGGTAGTTTAGGGACGTGGTATTGATATCGCCTTAGGATGGTAGTATGGAGGGAAGTGGTATTGATATCGCCTTAGGATGGTAGTGTAGGGATGTGGTATTGATATCGCCGTAGGATGGTAGTTTAGGGACGTGGTATTGATATCGCCTTAGGATGGTAGTATGGAGGGAAGTGGTATTGATATCGTCTTAGGATGGCAGTGTAGGGACGTGGTATTGATATCGCCTTAGGATGGTAGTGTAGGGACGTGGTATTGATATCGTCTTAGGATGGTAGTGTAGGGATGTGGTGTTGATATTGCCTTAGGATGGTAGTATGGAGGGACGTGGTATTGATATCGCCTTAGGATGGTAGTATGGAGGGAAGTGGTATTGATATCGTCTTAGGATGGTAGTATGGAGGGACGTGGTATTGATATCGCCTTAGGATGGTAGTATGGAGGGACGTGGTATTGATATCACCTTAGAATGGTAGTATGGAGGGACGTGGTATTGATATCGTCTTAGGATGGTAGTTTAGGGACGTGGTATTGATATCGCCTTAGGATGGTAGTGTAGGGACGTGGTATTGATATCGCCTTAGGATGGTAGTATGGAGGGAAGTGGTATTGATATCGTCTTAGGATGGTAGTTTAGGGAAAGCATTAAGTAGTGAGTAATAAATGAATCTTTAGGCAGTTAGGAAATTCGAAAAACAACGGACAGTTGCATGATTAATTTAGTGCTCTAACCATAGGCTAACGGTCGAAACGTTAGCTTCCTACAACACTTTCTCCACTTACGACGATGGGATGAAATATTTTTAAATTCTTAGCCAGTGACCAGATTCGAACCCACGACCTTCCGCACACCCATCAGACGCTCTATCCACTGAGCTACAAGGACTCTTAGTAAAGAGGGGTCATTTGTTAGGTTCTAATATAAACTTCTGAACTGGCTAAAGCATTCCGAACAAGCACTCACACGTCATCATTTAAATTATCTTCGCCCTAGCCTACCGTTTTACTGATCAGCACAATAATCAATAACAACAACTTTAGGCAATGGTTTGAAGGAATAAATGATAACCTCTGTCTTCTTTTTACAAAATAATAATAACAAAAAAATATATTCTTAGCCACTAACGAAATTCGAAACCAAGACCTTCTGCACACCTATCGGACGCTCTATCCACTGAGCTACGAGGACTCCTAGGAAAGAGGGGTCATTTATTATGTTCTAATATAAACTTATAAACAAGCTCGAATTGTCCGAACAATCTCTCACACGTAATGATTTAAATTATCGTCGCCCTAGCCTCCCGTTTTACTAATCAACACAATAATCAATAACAACAAGTTTGGGCACTGGTTTGAAGGAATGAAGAAGAACCTCTGTCTTCTTTTTACAAAATAATAATAACAAAAAAATATATTCTTAGCCACTAACGAAATTCGAAACCAAGA
>JAOBBB020410420.1:10000-26290 GCA_025331005.2 Zoanthus gigantus | reverse complement strand
AGTTCTAGTAGGGTTTTCTGCTAATAAATTTTGACCAAGTCTCACAAAAGCTTTTGTCAGAGTAAAAAAAAAGTAAAAAAAAAATTTGTCGTAGTCTCTCAAAAATACTGTACAAATTTCACGTAAAAACCTTCTCCAAGTCTGATTACAAGTTGTCACAAAATCGCTATTTAAACGAGTTTTGAACTTGCTTGATCTCATGATTCGCAACTCCTCGAACCATTTCTTCTCCATATATTTAGATACTGTCGTTGTTTCAAACTGTCATTCGATTTACTTGGCCTGAACTGGTATTAAACCTATATATATATATATAAGCTATAAACGCGAGCCACTGGTATAGATAGGAGGCTCCCTGGATCAATCAATTGATATCAAAATATTAAAATATGGCGATCGTTGGACCGTTATGGAACGAACATACAACTTGAAGGTTGTTGTTGTACAATTTTAATCGTATTTGGTAAATGGAACAAAGAATTTTGAAATCGAAAAACATGTTGTGTAATATATTTGGTTTATACAAGAAAGTCAAAGGAATAAAACACGTATAGCCGTTGCCTGCGGTGACTACGTGGATTATTTTAAATTTATGCCGCTCATTGGTTTCCATCCCCTAATCCATATTTATTCTGTTTTTCGTATTCGACTGACCATCGGCTAAACGTTTGAATTCAATATAACTAAGTTATCTGTGGGTAGTGTGATAATTTAAATAGCTGACAATTACTAAAAATGAAATAAAATAGTAAATACAACTAACTTTGAAGCACAAGGTTGCAATCTGCATTGTACGAAATTAACTCTTTAATTTGACTAACTTTGTATCTGATCTCGGAGTAGCTTTCTAGAGTGTTAGGAAAATATTAGTAAACGTCAAATATAGGTTTTCAATGCCTCGGTATTATTGAGGAAAGCCCTTACGAGATCTGGTGTTGGTTTACCCAACAAAGGTAAACATGACGAATATTTAACAATTAGACCGAGGACGAATGGACTACGAGTCAATAGACCATGAGGCCGTAGGCTGAATGGGCTATTGAGACTCGTAGTCCATGAGAGCTGAGAGGTCTAATTGTTTTAGTATAAACCTAATGATCGGTCAAAAATAGGATGTATAAATTAAATTATCGATGAAATCCTCTGATATTACTGCAAAACGGGGCTCATTACTATTTTGACCCGCCATCTTTTCTCTACTAGTAGGCTATCACAAATAGACCTCTAGTAGAGTAGCCAATCAGAATGCAGGATGCGTGTTAGACCGTTAGTAGGTTTATACTAATTGTATATAGGCAGTTATTTGTATGCCACGTGGTGCCCTTGCAGCCAGCGCCTTTAAGATACATACAGTAGAACCAGCAACGGGTATTAGGAAAACGAAGAACTGGAAACAAAAACCCAAAAAACAAAGACTTTAAGTTAAAATTAAAATGACAAACGTCAGATGAATAAAAAGAACCAGTCGTGTGTTTTTAAAAAGTGTTTTTTTTTTACTGAATTACTGAGAAGGTCTTTCATTTTCCGGATCTTGGTTGAAAGACTCTTCTATAGATTTTTATGTTTTAAAACTGTAAAATTAACTAAAAACTGCATGTTTGCAAACTGACAAAATACCGGATCTCCTTATTTCAAAGCAAAATTATCTGTTCGAGTTCAAAATGTAGGAAGTCCACAAACATTTGACTCTATCTCGGAGTCTCAAGCTTATAGTTATTATCTGTCAATCATTATCGTGTACTAAAACGCGCTCAACCAATTATTTGTTAAATTTCAGTGTTAAGCGAGGGTCTTTGTTTGTTATTCCAATTATCGGACTAAAGGTCTTCGTTTTCCGGATCTGCTAATGGCTCTAGAAGTTTCTGATAGAAAGAATGTGCTGGGAAATGTGTCCATGTCACTTATTTCATTTTAAGCTATTCCAGATTAAAACGTTGTGGGAGCCTTTTTTTTTTTTTTGCCGAACGGAGAATAACGGAGACTACGTTTAGGATGGTATATCAGATATCTCAATCCACGCTTGCAAAAGAAGGACTTGGTAGTCAAGTTTGTTTTTGAAGAAACTTACCAAACTTACCAAATTTAGAGAAATCCTCGATGCTTGTTTAATCCTCCATCGAGATGAGGTAAAGTCGACTGAATTCCAGTCTCTCGCGGCCTTGTTTTCAAAATCGAGGCTCGAGAGCACAACCTCAAAAATCGCACCGCAAATAATTGTACCGCGCATGCTCGGGAGCGCAATTTTGTAGGGTATTTAGTTGCGTGGCAGCAACTAGATACCCTACGAAATGGATCCCTCGTTTTATTCCATTTATATGTTGATAACACTCATAGTGTCCAAAGCTAGAATGTGAGAGAATTCGCTATGCCAATTGACAATGGTCTTTTGTGTCTCTTGGTACTGTGTGAAAACCAAAAATAAAAACAAAAGGCTTAACAGAGTTTTTGTTGACTCGCGAAGGTAACTCAATGGGCGGCGCAATTAAGCACCTTGTGCTCAACAAAAGGCGCCAATTTCGGCCAATTGCAAGAAAACGAATTGATTATAAACGCGAATAATGCGGAGTAACTTGACTAGATAGTTCCTCTTATTATTCATATTTATAATTCATGTTGCTTATTAATTTAATTCATGTTAGATTTTTTTAAACATGTATTTTATATTTTTAATGAGGAAGGCAGAATTGCCAAAACGTTTTAATAAATTCTGGACCACATATCCTTTTTTTTTTTAATTTCAACTTTAATTTTATTCATTTATCTATATATACTGGTTCGGTGTCCCAAACAAAAGAAAAAATCAAAATTCTTTTGTTAAGAGTACACCAACTAGGCCGCCATGGTATCAGATGAAAAAGATATGATCTATAAGTTGATTTTTTTTCGATACGTACGCTTCTGCCATATTGATAAGGTTTTTAATTGGGTGAAAAAAGTTTGAGGCAAACTTTATCTTGGTTTTAATTGATTCTTACTTTTATGTCCTACGTTATATATACAGAAAATAAGAGCCCAAGTTTACTTCGCTCACTTGATTGGCACAAATAGTTTTTTAATACTTTGACGAGCTGCACCGGTCAAACGCTAAACTAAAGTTTTTATCAGCATCATTTGAAGACTTGTCTTGGATCTTACGGTACTTCTACTAACAAACGACTTCCCATACATTTCTACCTGCTATCTCAGGTTGCCATGGCTTGTCCTTGTTCTGTCTTAGTCTTGTTTATCAGTCAGTACAATTTAAAAGTTGTTTACAAATTGGGTTTGTAACTTCTTAAATTTACGAAGACTTATTTTCCCTCTCCAGTTTTTCTGCCACTTGTTCTTCGAGTTATCCTTGCCTGTTTTCTTGTTGTTTTTAGTGATGTTTTAAGTTATTAAACAATGCAGTCTGTCGTCCGTTATATTTTTCAGATCTTGGCTTATCTTGCGGCTGCAAACGGCTGCTGCAACTGCCTTCGTTTTTGACTTCTATGCAGTGTAAAGTTGATGTCACAGCTGCGTTATTAACTATTATTATTTCTTGTTATTTTCGTTGTGCAGAAATTTAATTAGTTCTGGCTTAAATTCCATTCTGATAAAGACAAAAAAAAAAAGGCTGGAACAACTGTCCATGGCAACTGTAACAGTCAGTAATGACCGCTACTAACGTGGCCCTTGTGCCCAATTTTGTGGCTTCAAGTTATCTACTGGCACGTATGTGCTTTCTATACTATTTTTTTTTTGCAGGTACCTTGTTGTATTATTAAAATGATAACTGGTAATTAGTTCCCAGGCCCTCTCGGGCCGAGCACATGATTTTTGTGGTTACTGGCTTAGTTACCAGGAACCATTATGCCATCGGGATGAAAGATAGTCCGTAACTTTTACCATAATCCTTTGCGCTCTGGGAGGCAAGCTGTTGTTATGTTTTATCGAAATTGCGCACGTTTTCGGATGTTTTTGAAGCTAAGAGCCTTTGTAGCTTGCGAGTTAAATTGTTTTTTCTTTAAATATCAGGAAAATAATCTTGGTATACATGTGTTGTTGGAGGAAATGTGGTTACTTCTACCAGAAAACTTGGATATTCAAAGCGTTGGCAGCTCTGGATTAAACAATGAAGCTTAATTTTAGAAAATACAAAACCTTTTGCTAGTGGGAGTGCAAACAAGTTTTTCGCTCGCTATGGTTTGATTTCGGCGTTTTACTGTCATTGGATCCAGTAATAGAAGAGAGAAGGGGGATTTATAAAAGGTTATTGGCTGTAGACATACCAGTGCAGACCAAGCGAGGTTTGAGGGCTCAATATAGAGCAAAGGAGAAAGAAATAAAGCTCAGTGTAAAAAAGGCAAAAGAAGCTTTGTGAAGCAATCAGCCAGAGATGCAGAAGAAGCTGCAGCTAGACAGGATACCAGGACGATATGCAAAGTTAGAAAAACCCTTAGAAAGGGTAGAGCCGCGAGTAGCCAGAGCCAGGTAAAGAACAGAGATGGGGTTCTTTTGACTAGGGAGAGTGATCAGAGGGAGAGGTGGGCAGAACATTTTCAAGGGGTGTTGAATGGGATATGCCAGCAACAGAGGTGGATCCAATTGAGAGAGGAGGTTTAGACGTAAGTATTGACCCCTTATCTGAGTCAGAGATTAAGATGGCAATAAGGCGAATGAAAAGCGACAAGGCAGCTGGAGTCGACAATGTTGGAGCGGAGCTGTTAAGTGCCTTTATAATATTACCAGCCTTTAGCATTGAGGACAAAGCTTTCTTCACTCTCCTCCATTTCTCACTTTACTTGTTACCATGCTTGAGCGCGCGCACCGGTTTTCGTCATCCTTGGGTTCACTTTTCAGAAGAGTGTGAACGCTCAAGAGGAGTTTTCCGTAAGCTGAAATATCCAAATCGCCTTATTGATACTGTCATCAACAGTTTATCACCTCGAGAGTTGCAGCGGACCAGCCCAAACAGCATATCGATGATGTCATCCCGATAGTTATCCCGTATAAAGACCAGGGTGCTGTAGTGTCTGTCAAACAACTACTTAAAGATCTCAGCAGCAAGTTGAAAAAGACCATCAAGCCTGTGTTTATTTGCAGCAAGCTTAAACAAGATCTAAGCCTGCGCGAGCCCAAGCCGAACATTGTAACTCAGCAATTCGTTGTGACCTGTGCGATGCAGGTTATGTTGCATACACAAAAGGGCCACCTTCACACGCGCGTTGAAAGTCACCGTCAAAAGGCGTCATCTATATATAAGTATTACAGTAAAGAACATAACACTGCTGTTCCGAAAAATTTCTTAGCACGCTTCAATGTAATCAGGAAATGCACGAACAAATTTGACTGCCTTGTTATGAAATGCTGTGTATTCAAAATCTCAAACTAGCATTGAATGTACCGTCTGATTCTCTTCGTGCTAAGGTGTTTAAGTAATTAGCATGGTATTCTTGTTAAGCAAATTGTTTCTACTTAGCCCGTTTTAATATTGCTCCTTTATCATTGTTATGTAACCTTGGTAATGGCTCCTCCCGTTGCACAACTGTGAATGACACAGTAAAACCCAGACAAATTACTTTCCAATTGTGAGCAGTGCTTGACATGAAATTGACATGGCTTTATCTGATTTCAAGTCTCATTGACTCTGACAAAGCCTTGATTTCGCTTTCTATGTAGTAACTAGTATGCACTGTAAACAAGCGCTTTTAATTCTTTTGAATAATATTCAGGGACTTTCCTTTTGGGCTTAAAAGTTGTTCTCTCGGTTTTGTTTTCTTTTTTCTTTTCTCCTTGTTGTTAGTAAAAATAATACATTTTCTGACGGCAAGGAAACGGTCAAATTCCCAGAGGAGGCGGCTCGTTGAGCCGGCTGCCGGCCCATTTTGAGAAGGCTGCTATTTTAGTATACCAATATGGGGAATCATTACAGAAGAGTATTTGTCTTCCATTGATGGTCCAATAAGATTCCAAGGTTGGAGTATATCACAACTGATATACCATTAATGTCCTAATCACTGTGTCTTGGTAATCTATTTTAGTATACCAATTTGGAGAATCATTACAGAAGAGTATTTGTCTTCCAATGATGATCCAACAATATTCCAAGGTTGGAGTACATTACAAAACGGATATACCGTTAATGGCCCAATCATTTTCCAAGTTGGTATATAATAAGGAACATTTTAGTGATTTGATTTGGACTATTATTGGTATACTGAAGAAATTCAAATGATCAACCAATTTTGGTGTGTTATATCAGATATTTACCAATGATATACCCCTTTGGAAATCATTTTTTTTCCTGTGTGAATCTGAGAACAAAGGTGGAAAATTTCTACAGAGCTGGTTTGACAAGCATAACTGGCTTACCTTCTGTGTTAAACAACATAAGGTGTTCTGCGCTCCCTGCCGCTACGCCAAATCATACAAACTGATTATGTTCGACAGTCATCGACATAGTGAAGGAGCCTTCATATCTACTGGATTCAGCAACTAGAAGAAAGCCATGGAGACGTTTGCTACCCACGAGTCATCGACCTTCCATAGAGAAGCTGTGATAAACTGCTCCGATATCTCCAAAGCATCAATCCAGTGTCAGCTTAGCACACAGTTGGCTCAACAACAAGACGTCCACTCTGCCATGAAATATTTTTTAAGGCAGGGACTTGAAACTAGGGGTCACCATGACTACGATGGAAACCTGTAGCAGCTCCCTCAAACGTGGGCTGATGACGAGGTCTTCAGGGCTTGGCCGAAGCAAGGACAGTTCATGTCCCATGATCATATCAATGAATTGATCACGGTCGTGGGGCATGATGTTCTGAGGAAAGTCCTTGCTCGGGTCAAGTCGGAAGATCCAGCGTGGTATGCTGTGATTGCAGACGAAACATCCGACGTATCCTGGAACGAGCACCTTAATATTAGTATGAGATACGTGGATCGTAACTATAACATTCACGAGGACTCCCTTAGCCTCTTCCAGCTGCCGAAGACGAATGCTGCCACTATCACAGATGCATTTAGGGATGTCCTTCTGCGAGCGGGGCTCCCTTCACAGCTTTGTAGAGGACAAGCGTAGAACGACGCTGCAGCTATGCAGGGCCACTGCTTTGAGTCGCAACGCGACTCAGACAAGAGGAACCTGCAGTTGTCCCTGTACACTGCTGGGCGCACTCACTGAACCTTTGTCTGCAAGATACCTGTAGGAAAGTAAGATCTTTCAGGGATAACATGGATATTGCCAAAAAGATTGACAAACTGATAAACTATTCTCCAAAGAGAAAGCATCTGTTCTCTACAATGGTTACTGAAAGCGAGGAAGAGGGAGCTACCATCAAGCTTCTGTGTCCCACATACACAACCTGCCATACAGCTGCACCTGAAAGTGTTCTCGATCAGTACCAGCAAACTATGGACACCATGCTGGAGATCAATGAATCAACCACTGATGAATATGGACTTAAAGCGGGTAGTGTCCTTTCCACTCTAGAGAAGTTCGAAACATTGTTTGGACTTCGCCTTAGTAAACGTCTTTTTTCTGCAGCCGAAATCTCCAAAGCCCTACAGGGAAAGGACATGAACAGGCATTCTTACAGCCCCGAGGAACTTTATAGGGAAAAATAAGGATTTTTAAGTTTAAATTTTAGGGAAGTTTAGGGATAAATCGGCTTGAAAATAGGAAATTTTAGGATATATACGGAGATATGCACAGATGTTGGATGTATGCTCAGTGATCTTCAGAAAGTATTCACTTACCATTATAGGCCAAATCATGTTAAAAATGGTCCCATTTGTTCATAATAATAAAAGTTTACCTCTTGTAGAATTACTTAGGTATAATGAATTTGCCCAAGTCAACTGGCGATGCGCAGCATTACAAGGTCTACATCTAAAGCTGAATCCTTTTAAAATCTAAAAAATATATTACTTGGTTCATCAACAATATAGTGTAATAGTAACTTACTTTCAAAATATACTATACAATTTCAAAAGGTACCAATTCTCAGGGTATCTGAACATGGTTGGGTGCCCGTATCCCTACTGATTTGTAGAGCTTAACAAATAATCAATTACAACTGAAACTTGTACTCCACATCAAAGGAAAACAACAATTTTCAGCATTATCGAACAAAAGACTAGGGGATTACACCGCGCTATGTACTAAAAAAAATAGTAAAAGGCGATTCTAGATACACCAGACATTGTCAGGCAACTGTAAGCCTACTACTAGGACTCGAGCAAGACATGCAGACAAAAAGCAGTACTCAGGTAGTACGACTAAGTCTATCCACTCTGCCGAGGAATCAAGTTTTTTCCTTGTACTGCCAACACCAAATGATGTAATACTAGTACAAGTAAACCTGATTACCTAGAAGCATTTTCATTTGAAACCATTACAACAGACAAAGAGAATCAATGGAGATTGCCTGATGGAGACAAAAACAACCCCTTGCAGATTGCTTGAAGTACCTGGAATAAATTTTTCTAAAACAATAATGAGAACAAAAGCAAACTAGGACACTTTTTGTTTCTACTAGGTTGAGATTGTTTCTTCCACTGAGGGCACTTCCTATCGGCTGTGTGTCTATCGGCTGTGAGTCGCTCCTGCGGACTTTCTAAAACCCTCAACTGTCTGAGGTCAACTGTATATATTTGTAAACAGGTTCTGAAAAGCCCCGAGGGAAGAACCTGTATATCTATCATATCATCATATCATATTTTCAATTCACAATACTTAGAACATGACTGTGCAACTTAACAATAAAGCATCTTAAATGATATAATTAAAACAAGTCCATCTTCCTCTGTTGAGTATGTTCATTTTCTATTGTATTCTTTCTATGATTTCTTAAATAATTTTATTTTAAAAACTGGAAAGTTCTTTTGGTAAATTAAGTTAATTTTCACAACTGTATTAAAAATTATTGTGGCATTACATCTTGGGCAAATTATGCAGACCTTAAGAAGGTTTTTCTACAAAAATTCAACATTGAGTGGCAAACTTCAAAATTTCAAAATCCCTGAAACTCTGGCTTTTAGTAGTCCATATTGAGGTATTCGTTGCTGTGAGGTTCATTTGCCAAAATTAACTTTAGCCTCGCCAGGTAATTTTGATTTTAGTTTCGGGTTTGGGAAACTTTGGTGTAAGAATTTTGAAGCAAACCGCTTGCCGTAATTGTAACGCGACAAGACATTGATACACTTGATATCTTTGTATTCTACATCTTTTTCAGGTTTCATTTTATGGTTTTCAGGCAACAATAAAAAAGTTAAGGCAACTAGAGAAACTTAAAAGTAATCCTTATGTTTTTGTTTAAGAATGGCTACCTAAAATGAAAAAAAGATTCAACCAACTACCTTTATCACAAATACAATGAAATTTGGCAGCTACGTAAAGGAAGAAATAAGTGTTTCAACTGAAGTAATTTTTTTTCTGGGGAAATAAGATTTTGCTACAAGAGAGAATACCGAAATGTATATAGATTCACCAAATTAAAACAAATATTGCGTGACTGACCGTGACAGTACCTTAACTGTAATTAGGGAGTTTTGTCATGTGATTTTCCCACGCGAATTCGAGCCAAACAATTGCCACATCCAAAGTTTCCGTTCATTCTCCCTAAAGTATTAAATTTTTCTGCAATTCAAATTTACCTACCTGTAGAGGAAAACTTACAAAATTAGATTTTTAAATTTCATCATCATTGGTGGTGTATTTTTATGCTAATAATCCAATCAAAGTCGCAACTTGCCCTCAGGGAGCGCATCTGAAGTGTGGCTGCCATGCTTGACAAAATAAGACCTGACCCGGGGCAAGCAAAATTCGTTTCCGCAGTGCTTATTGGCTATAAAACAATAGCTAGTGTATGAAACAAAAGAGCTAAAGGATGAGGGAACTCTTACACAGTAGTTTCTTTGGTCAAACGTCCATGGTCCATGAAATATCGTTGATAATCTAAATTAGAAGCCGTTTTCGAACAAGTAGTAAGTAAGTAAGTAAGACGTTTTGTGTATAATTGTGAAGGGGGTAATATCTCGTAATCAAATAATATTTGTATATTGAAAATGGCAGGTTTTGAGAAATTATTATGAAGTACTGTATGATGAGTAATCAGTATAACTGATTAGCAATGTATCAGAAAAACCCAGAGGCATATGGGGATGGCATGGTAAAAATCTGTAATTTAAAAGGTGTTTTCATATGAGTGTCAAAGGAAGGGTGAGTGGAAAATAGAATAACTCGACATGGAGTTTGGTGCGTTTAACATACTGTTGTTTTTGGAATGTGTGTTGTGAGATGTATGTATCTGGATTTTAAATGGGCGAATATGCCAAGAAAAAATGTGTGTGTGGCGAGAAATATCTCAGGGGGAAAGCAAATAGGCTGGTACCTGTAAAATAAATATAGAGCTCGACGGTGGATGGTTCTGAGAAATCCAGTGATTGCATACTAATGATACAAAATATTATTTTACTATAGGACGAGGGAGGACTCATGTGGTGTGGATAATTGTGCAATACGTATTAGCTTGGCTAAAAGGTTGAAATAGATGAAGCTTAACAACACTTAGTGTAATGGGCTTTAAATCACTGGGGTTTCCCATATAAAAGTAAGATAATGAATGTGCTATGTAATAAAATAGTATAAAATGGTTAGGGTGAGTGGTATTAGGGGTGGATATGTAAAAGAATGAAAAACAAAGCTAGAGATAATAGGGTGAGTGTGCGGGTTCAGCGCTCTCTAGGGTGCTGATGAATCTTTGTTTGATAAAATTTTGGCTGCATTTCAATTTCAAATAAGGGGGGGTGTTGAACTTTACGGAAGTATGTATTATGCTCAAATTCTAAATTGTTATTTAATTATAAAAACATAGATTTTAGGATTTTTTTTATTCACTTACAGAAAGTATCTTTGGGGGACCTTACTGTGAGAGAAATGGTTTGCATATGACAACCATGGAGAATGAAAATCTGAAACCTTTGAACAGGGAGTCCCTTACTGTTGGTGTCATCCTAGAGCTCTGGAAACAGAAAGACTCTGTGAAACAAATGCTTCAGGAGATACCTGCTTTGGCTCCGTTGGAACTTCAAATGTATCTGCCTGGTATGACAGCCCAAAACTTGAACAAGTCATGCAATGATTTAATGAAAAAAGATTAAAAGCTTGGTAAGAAAAAAAAGCAAAGTTTAATTCATTTACCTGGCTCGAATACACCAATGGAAAAAGAAACACTAACACCAAAGTTAAAAAAAAATTGCAGAGCTCAAGGATGAAAACCGGGGGCTAAAAAGATCGGTAAGCAAAATGTGCAGTTTTAGTGAGAGGTTGATGAATGAGCACGATTCTTTGATTGATGGTCAAGCAGCTCTGGAGTGTGAATATTTTTCAACTGTTGAGCACATGCGTTCAATTACAAATAATATTGCTGGTGTAGCTGCAAAATGTAAAAATGAAAGGGATGCCTTTAAGCAAGATTTAAAAATTTTACAAGAGCGGTTCAGTGAACAATCAGAAAAGCTGAATGAGATTCAAGATAAACTTGCATCATATATCCCTAGAAATGTGAACAAGAGGCAAAAAAGGGCACATTCAAAAATTAATGATCTTAAATCCAAAATTTATGAACTTGAAGAAGAAAAGTGCAGTATTTCAAGAGAGCTTACGGAAGTGAAGGAAAAATGCGAACAAACCAAAAGTGAAGTTCAATAGTTGAAACAAAAAACTGGCTTACAGAAGAAGTTGTCGTATCTGAAAAAGCAAGAGCACACAGGCTAATGAAATTGATTTAATGAAGGAACATCATTGCTGCCAATATATTAAAATTTGAATCATGTGCTGAAGAGTTGAAACAAAAAAGCAAAGAATTAGAATAGCTAACTTGCTTACTGGAAGATGAACAATCTGCACATTCGAAGATGGAAAGTATGTTGACGAGGTAAGAGAAGTCATCATGGACCTACTAGCCATGAATGTCTCAATGATCGATGAGTAAGGTCAATGAAGTGATACAAACAGTTCTGAAGAAATTGGCAGGGAAGAGTTTATCGAGACTTCCGAGCAAGGCAGTCCACTCTCGCCTACTTCTCGAGGCCAAGTACCTAGCTAATCTACAACTGGGAAGAGCTATGCTAGAAAAAGCTGACCCTTCCCAGGTAGCTGGCAACACCCTTCATGGAGATGGCTCTACAAAATATCATCGCCACTACCAAGATTTTGAAATTACAACTCCCTCATGCTAGACCTGCTCAATGGGTCTTCTTGAGTTGTGAAGGTCTGACACAAAAGCCATCACGGATTCATTTAAGTATAGAAACCAGGAGATTGCACAAGCCGTAAGCAGTGGTGAGAATGTATTAGTGGAAGACAAAGTTGCTGAGTTGGTTACTTCTATCAAGAGCACCATTTCTCATCAGGGACCAACTAATGTAACCTTTAATGAGCAACTGACTGAACTGAGAAAGGATTTGCTTCCAAAGGTGGTTGAAAAATGGGAAGAACTCAGCGATGATTCAAAGAAATCCCTTGAGGAAATGGGAAATTACTATTGCAAACTTCATTTGCTTGTAAATCTCGGTGAAGAAGCAAACAAAGCCCTAAAATTGTTTGAACATGGTGCAATGGAAGGCAGAAATTCATTAGCTTTTCTTTCTTCAAATGAGTCAGGTTCCTGTAGGCTAACAGAACAGTATGTGAAGCTTTCATCCCCGTGGTAGTCAGACGGCTGGAGTGTCGGAGTATTTTGATGTGCATCTTTTTGAGAATGGTGTGCAAAGCAAACTGGTTGAATTCATTGGGAATCGCTTTAACATAGTGTTTTACAACTCTGCTGCTGTATTCTACCTTAAAAGCCATATACAGGATTTCCTATTTAAGTGGCCATCACCAAATCGCTTACTACAGCTTGTGGCTAAGGACATTGTGGAACCTGTCTGCTTAGCAGGAGTTAGAGCTCTTGGAATTCCAGATGAAATTGTAACAAGCCCCTTTTTCAGATTAACTGAAAATACAAAGTTTGTTCTCGAGCTGAATCCCCATTTGAAGCGAATGCAAGAGTGCTTTGAAAAGTGGAGTGCAGATTCATCCCCACTGCTGGAAGGAGCAACTCTGTTCGATGAAGAAATTATTCCCATCCACCGTGATGACATGTTTGACAGCCTTTTTCAAGAACAAGGTGTGCAATTGGAGACTTTGACACAAGAGGCCCTTGAGATCATTTTTAACTCATGGCTTCTCCTATTTGAAAAACAAGCACAGGATTAGCTTCCTGGTGGAAAGTATACATCCCCAACCTCTGATCAGTTAGTACAGGCAGCAAATGTTCCTGCGACTAACATGGCATCTTAGAGAGATTTTGGAGTCTTTGATTTACTTTTACATTTAAAGCCTGCAGCAAGATTGATTTCTCATGAAGCTCTTGTAATGTGGACAAACAATAAAACTACTGCTTGGCTTAACTCACTGTCGCCTGCAGAAAAAGAAAAGTGCATGACTGATGCATAAGCAAACACCAGTGGAATACTTGCTCGGTACAAGGAACGAAAAGAGAAAATTTTCGGGCAACGGAAGAAGTTATTAGAGAAAGAGAGAGCAAAGGAGGAAGCTGAAAGAAAGTTACGACAGCAAAGGCCAAATCTTGTAAACAGTATGGCGGAGTTAGGAGGTCCATGGAAATCTGAAAGGAAATTAAGGATGGTTTGACTAAGTTTGCTTCTGAAAAGGAAAAACAAAAGGTTCTTGTGGTGCAGCTCCAGTTTCAGAAAGTTGTCCTTCAAGCAAAAGCACCAACAAAGAAACACTTTCAGCAAGGAACAACAGTGTCAGGCAAACGGATCCTTTTTTCACCAGAGCAGCTTTCGAAACATTTGTTGGAAATTCTCAAACTCAACAGCTACCAAGACTCTGAGCCCGAAAATGAAGGTGGACTCGCCTACCGGAGTGTAGATGGGCGGGCCAAAACCTTATTGCAAGAAAAAGCCAAGCTTGCCAAGAAGTTAAGAGATTCCCGACGAAAAATCTTGATTTCCAGGAGCAAAAAACTGCTGCCACAATTCCGTGAAAATCCTCTTCTCCTTGTTGAAGAAAGGGTAATGCGCAACTGCATTGAGGACGGTTGCGAGATGCCAGAATGGTTTAATGCAACTGTCGTGCGCCTTGCAGATGATGTAGCTGTTGGGGCAGATCCTGAGTTTATTATCAAATATGACATTGACGATGATGATGATGAATGGACAATGCCATTACTAAAAGATTTAGACAAAGGGGATTTAATTTTACTTAATTAATAGACTTGAACATTTTTTTAAATTGAGTGATTAATTCCCTCCTTAGATATCCATCCTGACAGAAGGATCTTTTATTCAAAGATTACCCACCCCTCTGGAAATTAATACACTCTTTAAATTAGTTTATTTATGAAAACCCCATGCCCCAAAGAAATTACAACTCTTGTCTGTGGGAGAATGGACATTCTTTGGAATAACACTTTTCAGCACTTCTTTAAGATTTTTCAAAACAGGTTCAAAAGATTTCTAAAATCTGTGTTTACGCCAAGTGGTTAATGTCGCCATAGCTGTATGATCCATTAGGCCATTGAGTTTGGCATTTCTTAAAAAATTTAACAAGTGTGACATGGTCCCTTCATGTGAAACCCCAATTTAACTTGTTTCCATGGTAACAAGCACCCTTAATTTTACTGTCTCTGGTTTGTTGTTCGGACAGAATATTATATAAAATTCAATTTATTGATAAGTTAGCATACAGAATTTATTCATTTTGATTTATAAAAGCACTCACAGCTTCTTTTTGTTCCTAAAATTTAATTTTCATTTATTTCTTTCAGAAAATAAACTTAAGACCTTTTTGCGCAATCTAATCTTCCGATCACCCTCCCTTTTCAAGTGTACAGTATAAATTTACGTCGTTGCTATAGTTGCTAATTGTAAACAAGCCTTGTTCCCGAAAACTATTTCCCACGGTTAATCTTACCAAAAAACTCTTTCCAACGATTTATCTTACTCACTCTGCCATGAATCTATAATATCTATACAGCACAGAAATGGCATGTTCATACTCTTTTTTTAGCCGGAGTATAACCAAAACGGTATGCTCGTATGATAGGTTAGATAAGAGCAAGAGTCTAAAAATAATATATTTACGCACTTGCTCAAAGGATGTTACCAGTCATTATTCTCACTGGTCATTTTCTGGAGTAAATACAGAAAGTGAGCTCATACTTGCGCAAGTGGGTGTTTTCAGCGAGGAAAAGACTTTGTCATAAAAATTCGACACAATCTGCCCATATCACAGGTGTGAAATTGGTCTTGGCTTGTCGCGAAACTCTCACAAAGTGCTGTGTACCGCAAGTCCTTTCCAAACACGGAAAAATCAGGAAATCAGATCGGGGTATTTCCAAATGGGTATCTGAACGAATTTTGAAGACTACGGGAAAGTTTGTTCCAGTTAGATCAGGTAAGCTTTTTTTAATGATTTGGGAACCAGATACTGTTTTGTAAAGGCAAAGAGAATTACCAGGGAAAAGGCGCACCTTCGATGTATTTTCTCCAAGAAAAATAGAGAAAACGTGAGTCAGTTGTGAAATGAGAATAAGGGAAAATAATAATTGTCTATAAATAATAATAATTTTCAAGTGCAAAATTAAGTATATTCACAGTATTCTGTTGATTTAACTCAATTTGGACGTTTACCACGATCAAAACACGTTGCCACATCAAGTGGGAGAAGGTGAGCTTTGTAAAAACATGGAGAGCATATGGCATTGGTCCTGGGAAATGTGTTCCATGGTCAAAGTTCGATGTCCCTGATCAGTCGAAACTGGCGACGCTGGAATTTAGGCCCTTAACTAACGAGCCTAGTGCGAGCTTTGTTCCGGTAAAACCAAGACAAAAGTGTGGCCAATCCATGGTGCTAGAGGCAGAGGACAGTTCCAACAGTGGAGATGAGTCAAGCGATACCATGCCTACTGCCACCAATAGTCAAATTCATACTAGAGACGGAAAATCGTCTGAGACGGGAAACTCACCTTAAGACGGAAAACTCGTCAAATGTGAATCCGGTGTGTGACGAGTTTCCTGTCTCAATTTATCCGTCTAACTTTCCCGGCCAAACCGACGAAAAAGTTGGATGAGAAACTCATCAGCGACGAAAAACCGTCCTAAATTCCTATTAGACATGAAAATCGCGACGGGATTTCTGTGTGTCCTAGGATTTAAGACTGGACCGAGAGATCCACTAAGTGCTTCTGGGATTGAAAATCCAAGATGGCGTCGAAGCTGAAGAAAACGATTGTGAAAAGTGGCAATATG
>JAOBBB020410420.1:0-5000 GCA_025331005.2 Zoanthus gigantus | reverse complement strand
AAAGGCAAGGATGTTTCATTCATAATCAGGGAACCGAGTTTTAAAATAAATTGAAGTTATAAAACTTTCCGAGTTGTCTGCCTGGCTTTATTCATGACACTAGTAAAGGATTTGACCTTTTGTTTTTGTACAGTCATATCGTTTGTTCCACAGAAATACATTCTAAAAGTTAAAAGGTTTGATTCCCAAGAACAGCTGTTTTTGTATATTTGTTTTGTATAATTAATTTACGTGAAAAAGCTAATAATAAATTTTAAGTACTTCACCGGTTTTTCATTTTTAAAATATTTTTTAAAAAGAAAAATTAATTTTAGAATAATCCTTCCAGAATATGATTTTCCAAATAAGTGTTGTACTCCATTAAAACACACCATAAATAATACAAATTTCTATTTAGCAATAAACGCTCGGCATTTTACTGCCAACAATTGCAAAGGAAGAGCATTTCCACATCTCACATTTTTTTTACAACTTTACTAATAATCTTTCCTAGGCATACTACACAAAGGCATACAAGATTATAACAAATAATAATAAAAGAGAAATTATATAAATAAGCATTGTTTTTAAGAAACAATATAGTTTTAAAGAAAAGCCGGCCTTTTCTGATAGTGCTCGCGAGTTTATCTTGTCACAAGGCATTTCCCACAGTTTGGAGTTAGAAAATCAGTAAAGTTAAGGCTAAAAAACGAGAAAAAAAATTAATGTAACAACTGAAACGAGAAATTGGTGACCACAACTTATGCAAAATGACTGTTTTTGCCAGACCTTTATTTATAAAAGGAAAGACTTCCATTTTTTTAAATAAGTTATTTGTGTCGGCACATTTTAATCAAAAGAAACATTTAAAAATCCATCAAACATAGTTTACTTTTTGTACAAACATTCAGTGGTCATTTCATTAGCAGTGGAAAGAGACTTTCCGCACTCGTTTAATTTCTCCTGTGAATAATTTCTCTACTTATACAAAACGACTTTATGAACATTTTTACAAAACTACTTTGTTGTTCAGCTGTACATGCTTTTTTGTTATAAGAACAAACTTTATAAGAACACCCAGGCTGAGATTTCGCCAAAATTTAACAACAAGCGAAAAACAATCACCAGGCTGAAATTTTGATCAGACAAATTTCAGAATTTTCTTTAATTCTTGCACGCAGATTGAGATGTACATGTAAGTTCATAATTACATTTCTAACTTATTTTTCAAAAGCAGCCGAAAATGGTAACAAAAACCTGAATGCTTCTAAGCGTTGCATAATGTACGATACTGTATGATAAAGCGCTTTGCTTGGAATCTGTTCAGTTTTGCAACAATATTTAAAGGTTAGTTACCGGCTGTGAGTAGTTTGTTTACAAATACTTCCACGAGCTGGCGATATAACGAACGAAAAAGTTCTCGTCAAAGTTCTTGTCACATTTATCTACACATATTTTTATATATCTCAGTTTATAGGGTAGATTCTGTGAGTATTGTAATGTATATATGTACATCTGTTATTTTATTTTAATCTTTTCTTTGCCGACCATTTAATAATTTTCATGCTACCCCTTACGCAGCAAATTATTGTTGCTTCAGGGGTACCTAATATATTTAGGCAAAATGGCCACTTGGCATTTTTAACCCTGTGGTTATTTCTTGTGGCCATAACCATTAGCCCGAGCAAATTTCTAATTTAAGTGCATAAATATTAATGTATAACAAATGGTTGAATAAATGTTGTTGTTGTTGTTGTTGTAGAAATTTGATTAATGCACGATACCAAGGGGAATTAACTTATAGCTAAGGATATCTGTCGGTTTTAAATTTGTTATTCGGGCTGAAATGTCCCAGTTATAAAATGGGCTTCGTTTTTTGCGTTCAGTTAAAAAAAAGCAAGATCAGTTACAGCGTTGAAACAGAAATGGTTTACTTCTCCAAGCTGTTGTGGCCAGCGTAAGCAAGAATATTTCGATGGCTAGATCGCTGAAAACACAAACAAACCCACCCACATACCGTTCGCGGTAAACCAACCCTAAAATATGTCAATGTTTTCGGAACAGGTCGGTTTTACGATTGAGAAATAAAACATGTTTTCCGTGCTTTCATAGCCTGGTGAAAACCGGGGCGAACGTTTGGGAGAATTCGAGAGCAGATCACTGAAAACCCGAGACGCTGTCCAGGGTTTTCACCTGCTCGAGAATTCTCACAAACTTTGCCGAGATTTATGAAGGCACGGAAAACATGTTTTATTTCTTTTGAAAAATTATTATTTTCATTATTAACAAAGAGAAATATGATATACGAAGTGCGTACTGTAAATTCTCAAAATTTGGAAACATTCAACCACATTGCTCACGTCATTTTCGTGCTTCATAGCGCTATGAAAACACGTTTGTTGACCAATCAAAACCCACGTACTATCCAAATTATTTTATAAATTATTTTATTTAATTCAAGTTGAATTGTAAAATTTTTAATATAACTTTTTTTCATTCCAGTTTTTTAGCGCAAGTTTTTTCTTGCAAAGATTAAAAACGTACAAAAATTACAGCTTTTTTAATATACCAAATAAAAAGTGTTATGGATTTAAAATTTCAAATACCGTCATTACCGCAGTCGTTTGAAATTAATACATATGTAACGGGGAACTAGCTTACTACTTCAACTTCTTTAATTTCATTATTGGATTGCTTGGCCTCTGCCCTGGCCTCGGTAAATCCGGCATGGCTAAACTTCGGCCAGCACAGAGGACCAACTTACTCCTACAACAACGGTAGTGAAAAGAGACAAAACTGATGGGCGCTTTTTACCATATCAATTGCAAACAATAACCACAACACAAAGAGTCACCGCGTGATTAAAACAAAAGACCTAAACATGAATTAACTTGCTACGTGACACATCTGACAACCTAAAGCTCCTGTTTTTAAAGTTTTAACCAGTGAACGTTTTTACCATTTTATAAAACAACTTGGATTCTCAAAGAGTCTGAGATTTCTGTTCAAAATTTTAATTATATCATGATTTTTTTTTCTTGGACCACTGTGTACTTGTTTAAAGTCGGTGCCTTCCACTCACACTCACACACTCACTAGCCGTTTTCGTTATTTTTCCTATGAGGGTATACGTATGACGTCACATGGTTTTTGATCTTAGCACTCCACAAATTTCAATCTGCCGCATCAACGGTGTCAAGTCTGGCCAACGTCAAATCCTCCTTCATCTGCTCTTCCCAGCTCTTAAGCGGCCTGCCTCGCCTTCTGCACCCGGTGACTTGGAGGGAAGAGATCTTGTTTGTCCAGGACACGCTCCGCTGGATGTGGCCGATCCATCTGAGTAGTGTGAACTACAAGCAAGAATAAGAATATGGGACGTGGTTTAGTTATTTTCAACTAGTTGGGAAAATTACTTTCCCATAAATCAAAAATATATTTGGACAGCATACATTTATTATCAATTCTAAGTTGGAAATCAACAGAAACAGTTTTCTAAATTGATGACTTGTACCCCGTGGTGAAAAGAATTTTAGAACTGACGTTTCGGTCTGTAGTTCTTCGTCTGAGTGAATGTCACTCCGAAAGAAAGGAGAGAGAAAGGCAAGAACATCGCTGCATAAAAATGGAGAACTTTCATATTTGTAAAGGCGATGAGGGCTCGAGTATGTTCAATACGCAAAAGGGACAACCAAAATCACAGATAGGGTGGTTTAAGTGCAAACCGTAATAATTCATACCGAAGATGGTTGATGGTTGTCCAATACAACTTTTTTGACAACACATAAAAAGATGCCCAAATATCTTCAACAGTAGGACTATTTTACTTTCCCATTAAATTAACAGATGAAAGAACGATAAAATCTCACTGGTAAGGCAAAATCTTGCCGGTGTGGGAGTTAAAAAGATCAACAGCATGCATGATAAAGATATCACTTCTGGAATCGCACTTGATCAAATGATAAAACTGAAGTTTTCATGGCACTACGAGGAAAATCTTGAAAGAGTCATGTGCTAGCTCTTGTCAAGGTAACCGGTTAACGAAATATCCAATCTTTAGACAACTTTGATGAAGGAGATGAGCAAGAATAACATCAAATTGGGTGGGCGATATCACAAAGAAATGCTGCTAAAGACTTGATGCCAGTTCCAATAGCGGTTAGTCCACAGCTCCTGAGCTCTCAACTTCAAAATGATGAATATGTTTGTCAGTTGCACGGTTACTTTCAATGTCAACAGCAACACATTATCCTCTACAGCTGCAAACATTCGGCCAAGAAAGCAAAGATAACCGATATCTGGAGAGCGATTCTGAATCCGGCTTTTGAACTATTTAATAAAAACTTTTACAATCATTTATTCAAACATGCAGTTGTTAAATTTTTTTCTTCTGCAACTTTCACATCACACGGTTTGTAAGCATAAAACAGTTAGAATTTGTTGAATGGATTAATATGTTGGATGAGTCGGACATCACTTTCCCGTCTACATTTTTTATGTATATTATTAATAGGTAATAATATGGTTTCTCTTTCGATTAGAATTAATGTTTTTTTTTTCAAAATTCCTAAAATAATTAGTGCACTCACCCTACGAGCTCAGTCTCTAAAATACAGACTCTTTGAAAAACAAACTTTATTCCAAAATAAAACCCCAAGTCATGTTATTACCTATTCAAAAAGATTTGCACGACAATATATTCAGACGAGCTTAAACGAACACCAGTCTCAGGAAATTCAGAGTGTCCAAAAGGTAAAGACGCTATATTCTAAGTGAAGAAGTCAGTGAAAACGTAAATGTAATCAAGTATGTGAAAATCCAGTGAAAATTGTCGTTCGTAATCAACTTTTAGAATACATAGAGGATATTACACGGTGGTGCGAAGATATCAAGTTTTTCTTCGAGTGGAAAAAACAGCGAACGAGTGAAATCGTTTTTCCACGTGAGGATAAACTTCATATCTTCAAGCCAACGTGTAATTTTCTTTTTATTACATAGATATGAGTGTTTCGAAAAAAAAAAAA
>JAOBBB020410318.1:0-16860 GCA_025331005.2 Zoanthus gigantus | reverse complement strand
GATAGATATATAGAGATAGAGATATATAGATATATAGATAGATAGTTATTTAGATAGAGAGAGAGAGAGAGAGAGAGAGAGAGAGAGAGAGAGAGAGAGAGAGAGAGAGAGAGAGAGATAGGTAGGTAGGTAGGTAGATAGGTAGGAAGGTAGGTAGGTAGGTAGATAGGTAGGTAGGTAGGTAGGTAGGTAGATAGGTAGGTAGATAACTTCTGGTGGTAGATTACAACCCTAGGCTACCTAACATTTCAGCGATTATTGAGAAACACATTCATTTGTTGAATGTTTCTTGCTTATACCATACCTGCCGTTCACCGTGAGGTCCCGTATGCTCCCTTTGACTATTGTGCGCAAGACTTTTGATGAGCTACGGAAGACATTATCTCTATAGTCACTGGGTACGCCACCAACATATAATCCTGTGTCTGTCTGTACCTTCTTCATACTGCCAAATCGTGTATCCTTATATTCATTGTCAACATACAACTTCATCCTATTAAGGCAGCAGACGAACACATCATGTTTAAACAATGAAACCTACACAAAACCCATTAGTATGTCATATACAAAACTCACCGTTTTACTCTAAATTTTTGAGTAAAAACTTATAAGGGCACAGTGTTATCTCGTTCATATGCAAAATTGAATGAAATACGAAAATATTAAAAAGCGGTTCTCCTCTACTCTCTATTTCAAATATGCGTTTGAATCAAACTCGTGATTGAATAAATCAAGCCTAAGTTAATATGTTTAATCACCATACCCATCAACATCATTAAAGTGCAACTAAACCTTTATCTTGTTTTTGTATTAAACTATTTATCATACAATTTTAAGCATTTCTGCGAAAACGTTTTTAAGTTTGGTCCGATATTTTTTGTTTGAAATTACTTTGAAATTCGAGAGTTTCCACAATTTTGGTTTATGGCCGTGTCACTAAGGAGACTGGAAATAGCCGCGAATGACTTCAATGCTAAATTAGAACGGCGTAACTTGTAACAGAAAGAATTGCCTGATAGCTTTTCAATTTAGAAGTTGACAACATTCAACAAATTAGTTTAAATATTCATCTTTCATTGTCTTAAATTTTTTTTTTTTAAATAAATTTACGATAAGAATGACATAATTCACGGCTATTTCCAGCCTCCTTCAGTGCATGGCCATAAACCAAGATGGAGGAAATTTTTCGAACTTCAAAGCATTATAGAAAAAAGAGTTGACCAAAAACAAAAACGTTTCTGCAGAAGTGCTTGAGATTGTATGATAAAAAGTTTGATACAAAAACAAGAAAAAGGGTTAGTTGCACTTTAAATTTTTATTAATAATGATAATATTGTTATAATAATTTTTAGTTACATTGTAAGTGAACATAAAATACTGGCACAAAAGTGATTATAGGAGACGGTAAAACTGCACACTTGGTACACTGAAAACTTTATGAAAAATAAAGCAAGTACAGAAATGAGTCAGCCTAAACCCAAAGGGCTACAGTCGATACTCGCCGGATTATCAGGAACTCGATTATCCGGACTATTCGACTTTTTTCTCTGGTCCCTTTTTTATGAATATTAAATAGTTCTCATCTTAAAAACACGAAGTTGAAAACAGACGATTAAATTATTTTGATAGACTGTTGAAACAGCGTATTATCTTTATCATTTTAGAGTATATGAATCTCTGCACAAAACGTGAACATTTGTAAAAAATTACTAAATACGTAATGAGTGTGTAAATTTCGCGATTAAAAAATGTTTCTTTGCTGTTCACTTGTTTATATATCTTTTATTTACATTTGTATCTCATTAATATTTACATTTTCGATTATCCGGACTATTTGCCGAGGTCCAGATGAGTTCGGGTAATCTTAATGGGATTGCCAACATCAGTTGTGATCATATAATTGAGGCAAGTAGACCAGTTATGGTAGTGACTGAAAAGGAGATTGTTGACACCAGGAAAGCATAGAAAGCATAAAAAGAAAAGGAAAAGATCGAGAAAAAGACAGTTCAAAAATGTTGGGAATTAAATGTTACACCTAAAATTGTCGGTACATTGGGAGCAGTACCCAAAGGCTCGATGATTGGCTAGAGAAAATACGAGTTACTATCAGGATGGAATTATTGCTAATGACAACTTTGTTGTGGCTACTGCGTTGATAGACGGTAGCCACTTTGTTATTGCCTGGGTAAGTGAGTATGTTACACCACAACAGGAAGCATAGGTAAGTCACCAAATACCACAGGAAGCCCGCAAAACTTCGATAGATTGTTCGGAATCAATCAACAGTCAGCTGATAAAAATTGCGGTATTGCAGTTTCGATTAAATAATACATTTATTACATTTTGCTGCTTACATTTCTTCCAATTTTTTAATTTTGATATTTAATGTTTTGATAAAATTAAGAAACTAAATGCCAATGTTACAACACAAATAACACATTCTAAACAAGATTCAAACGGTTTTCTTAACTATCTATGTACTATAAATTTCTTCGCATTCCAAGTCTATTTGCAGTAGCCACAAGCGATTAAAAAGCGCCTTTTACTAGGGATAGCAAGTGTTCTAAGGAAAGTGTTACAAACCTGAAGATGAGCATAAACAAGACCCTTAGTAGTAGGGTATGTGGAACAAATACTTACATATCGTTTTCCTTACTGAACCTAACATTGTGCCATTTCCCATCATTGTACAAGGATTTGTCTGTTATCAGAGTATGTGAACGGCCTTTTGCAGGAATCATCTCGAGCTGAACTTTTCCTTCCTTAATGACAATAGTGCAACGGTCAGCCTGTAAAGGCAAATTGAAACATTTGGTACTGAAATTGTATTTTGTCAAGAGTTTGTATAATCAATTGAGTTTGCTCTACGCTTTTTACGCTGAGAAGTTTCTTGCCTAAGAATTGAGACATTATCTGCACTCAGTCTAACAAAACTAAGTTTGAGGTGCGTCCATCTATGCCAGGTTTAGATCAATAGACTACGGAATAAAAGACAGACTTTGCAGTTTATTCTCCCTAAACAAAAGGAGGTTGCGCATAAATATAACCTTAGAGATCAGGTGTTAGCTACAGCGCACTTCATTTCTGTAGGATCAAGCACGCCCATAATCTTATTACTTTTAAGTACCTTGAGTGGCTTGTACTGTGGGTATCATAAACTCAAAATGTTTTTAAAATTCAGATTCTAGTGTTATATGTGGATGTTGTCCTTTAGTAGCATATTTATAGAATTAAAAACAAAAATAAAAAAATTCGACTGAGGCCTAAAGCTACTGTAAAAATGTCTTTATAAAATGTTCTAGCTTTTGCCAGTCAACCGCATCATCAGAGACTGAAAGGAAAAATAATATCCGCGCTGGTCTATTTAAAATAGTGTTATATTTGTGGATCTATTCATTATGCATTGTAAATATCTCTGCAGTTCAGCCTTACTCAGACTTGAAAACATTGCTTTCATTAACTGAACGCCTGTCTGCTTGCAACCGATGCAAGTACTTGAACAATCAAACTTTGCGCAAACGCAGTTTGTTAAGGAATTGTTATTGGTTTTGATTACGAAAACCAAGCAACAACTCAAAAAAACTTGGTAACACAACTTTGTAAATTTGGTGATGTTGAAACAAATTGTAGAATTGCAGAGTTTAGTTATCCTGCTGACGCACAGTAACTTTTATGCTATTTATTTCAGCCGCATATGTATTTTATGGTGTTCAGATATTAATTAGAGGAGACTTCATTTTCACTCACTGCATGACGCAATGCTGTCAGCTGATCCGCTATTGTTTAGGTGTGAGTAGACGTTCTTAGACTAGCTAAAACTGTGATATTATTGCAAAAAGCCTGACAAAAAAGTTTAGACTGCATCGGGATTTCAACCCATAATGCTCGCTACCAACATGGTCATAATTCTCATTTTCATTTGCTGTTGGCATTCATTATAGCACGCATGTGCCATCTGGGCTTTTGATTCTCTTTTCAGCCCCATCCCACTCGTCTTACGTTATTAGAAACAAATAAATAATTAATAACAATAATAATAATAATAATATGGAATTTATGTATGCACATATCCATAAAATGCTCTATGCACATTACACTAAACTTCAAGGAAAGGAGGAAAAAAAAAGTAAACACGAAAAGCAAAGCAAAGCAAAGCAAAGCTGAATACCTGAAGATTAATTTGACTTTTGTTTTTCTCAGTTAAGGTTAGCAGGTAAAGTTTTATTTTGCCAAAAAACTAGATACCTAGATTATAAAAGTGCTAATGTAGCGAGAATTAGGAGCCCCTCTGAAAGCAATTATATTGCCATTGTAGTTTAATGATGGAAGAATGCAAAAACAAGTTGCTTGAAAAACCACTAAATATGCAACGATGTAGCATTAAGTCACACACAGAGTTTTCATTCAAGAGTTTAGAGTCGAGGCAGAACAGCAGCTAAGAGAAGCAGGTTTTGTGTCGCTGACCCATCTAGAAATGGGAGCTATACAAATAACAGTTGGACACTAATTATATCTAAACTCATATTTCTTGTAGGCTTCAACTTCCTGCCTATGTTAAGGCCCGTTCAAACGAATCAAACATGTTGATCAAACATTATCCAACAATGTTAGGTGGTGTTGGACGGTGTTTGATCAGTGTTGGATGCTGGAGTGTTCAAACGAATCCAACACCATCCAGCAATGTTGAATTTAGTACCAGGCACAAAATTATGGCGTATTTTTGATCACGCGAACGAAAATGTTGGATGTTGGATGAAAAGTTTGAACAAAATCAAACTTTATCCAACATCGTCCAAAACCGTCCAACACTACCCAACATGTTTGATTCTGCTGTTCAAACGGGTCAAACATGTTACATTCGACAATGTTTATTAATGTTTGACAAACATGTTTGATCCGTTTAAACGGCCCTTTACATGGCAAATATGCTTATATGCAAAAACCAGATTTCCAGCAAATGCTCCATGTTTTTTGACAGGCGGTTCCATATTTTAGGGAGCAGCACTTAACTCAAAGAAACTTTGGAGTATGCTTTTGATAATCCCAACGACGGGGAATCAGTAAGTAGCAACCATTAAGTTACGGGAACGTGATAAGGGGATTAAAATTGCACAGTCTGCGATCTGCAAAGCTAACAACTATTTTCAAAGGCCCAGTATTACTGTCAAGAACGTTCTGACTTCCATGCAAAAAGCTCTAAATGTGAGGCCAGGAAAAACGGATTCTAGCTCAAGATACTTTTCTTCTTTACTCCCTTAATTATTCTTTGCTCTATCAGTACTGGAGCTCCGGTCTCTGTCAGTTCTTGAAAACGTAAACAAGATAATTTTCACAATGAAGACTGAGCAAGTTGGGTACAAGCTGTGTGCATTCTGTCAAATAGGCACGTTGGGTGACGTAAAAATTGGTATTAATACTGCCCACTTCCCAAGGAGATTAATGACTCCGATTTTAGATTTCATTTGCACCGACTGCTTGTAGTAAAAGATTTCGGTGCACCATCACGATTTTGATAATATTTCCTGACATAAATTACCTTTAAAAGGTCAAGAATATATCAGAGATGATCTTTGAAATTAGGAAATATACTTACAATACTTTTTGAGCCTTGATGGATAAACAGACCAGAGGCTTCTTTTGTTCGAAATGAAAAGAACCCGATCACCCTCTTTTTAGCCAAGTTGATTTTCTTCATTTTAACAAAACCGAACGGACCAGTAAACGTGACCATACGTATGGGCTGCAAGATCAAAATGATACAATGTTAGGAAAGTGGGGCAGGCTATACCATCGTTTCTAAATATCCACCCACAGTTTTTCCATCGTACAGGGGTAGACATTAGCGCTCGCCCGCTTGCCCAGGCGAGTTTCAAAAGTGTCGGGCGAGTGCAAATCACAGATCACTCGCCCGTTTGGCGAGTGCGATTTTTCATCGCCAAGAAATTGATTAAATTGCAAAGTAAACGATGTTTTTTATATTCTGTTTTGCCGAGAAATCTCTAAACACAAACTTACCATAGTCCATATCTCAGTGTTCTTGCCAGGTCCCGAAAGCAGAAGGGCGCTTCATTTGCATAACAATAGAACAAATAAGAACAGAAGCCAGAAATTGTCCTTGAAACTGTTTACCAAGGAACGTAAGTTACGTTTTCTCCGCATTTAGAAATATGTTAAGTGCTCTCGGGTTTTGAACTTTGCTAGGAAAATTTTAAACTTAAAAATTAAAACATTTAAATTGATGTCAATGTTATTGTTTTTCTTGAAAACACCGTTCTTTTTTATTTTATTTTCATTTATCCAGAAATAGGGTCAGTTGGGTCCGTGCTTCGAAAAAATTAATTGGTCTGGCCTTACCGAAAGTTTCGAACGGTGTCTGAAAATCGCGGCCGAATTTGGTCTCTAATCGACAAAAATCCATTTGAGTTGATCAAATTTATCGCTAAAAATTAGACTAAAATTATGAGAAAACAGAAGGGCGCTATGGAAATCAGAAGGGCACTAGAGAAAACAGAAGGGCACTGGAAAAAAACAGAAGAGCGCAGCACCCTTCTGATTTGCCCTGGCGAGAACACTGATAGCTGTATGGCAAAGTTTTATACTCCAAATTGTCCAAAAAATGGGCGCTGAAGCGCAACATTGGGCTTCACAAATTAGAAAACAATAATGGCTTCCGCCATAAATAAAAAGATGACTAAAATGGTTGGAGTGGGGGGGTAAACTTTTGGGCAAGTGAAAACTTATCCGGGCGAGTGCATTTTGAGGGTTACTCACCCGAATGGCGAGTGCTCTCAAAATTAAGTGTCCAACCCTGCAGTAGAAATATATGGCAGTTTAAAAACAAAATATGAATATTTTGATCCTCAAACAGCTGAAAAATAGATCATTTTATTTTGGCCTGAGCTAAATTTCACTACTTCTTAATATAGTGTAGTACCTTAAAAGCTAATACTAACTTGTTCTTACCAATTCATCTTCCTTAAGGAATGGAGCTCCACCAGGCAACTTGTTAATAATCTGAGCCACACCAATGACCTTAACTCAAAAAAACAATATTTAATACAGCACATACAGTATAACTTAATCACTCCTTGTTTATACACAGACAGCATCACTATAATAAAGGATAAGCTGCATTAAAGTTATTACTATCGTTTTTATCAAATTATAATTATTAGATTAATATTAATTTAAAAACATTATCCATGGAGAAATAAATAAACACTAGATGATGAAGACTTGCAAGTTGCAATCAAAACGTTGTTGGTTTTCCAATGACAAGAATTGAAGACAATCGGAGAAATAAATTATATGTTTAACTTATTGCAATTTTCCACTTCATAGGGATCAGCACCTTATCATGGTAGAGCAGTTTGTGTGCCCCAGCAACCCTTGAGCTATGTCAGCTAGTATCATGTACACCTGGTGGGGTCACCCATGCCGAACAGGTCGAAGGGTAGGGGCTTGACTAAGAGTGATCCCCTGGTCCTCCAGGTTGAGGGTTGGGCTGAGGGCTAATAACTCACTCCCATAAAAAGAAACATAAATTATTACATGATCTAACATAATCTCGGAGATGCTGTGGTCACTCCTCAAACCATTTAAGAGAATCAATGACATACGGTATGGGGGTCAAAGCCATATGGAAACCTTTGAGCAGAGAGAGACCATTAGTCCACCCTTAACATATCATGAGAAAACATAACTCAAATAAAATTATAAGACCAGTGTATCGAAGTGGAGAGGTGAAGAAAAGGGGCAATGAAATCATGGGAAGCAGCGAGACACATTGGACTGGGCAAAGCAAGGTAGTACTGGAAGAAGGAGAAACCATCATATACGCTGGTAGCGAAAACAATAACCACAGAGAAGGAGTAGGTATACTGATGTCTAACTTTGCAACTAGAGCTCTCATAGATTGGATGCCTGTAAATGAATGAATAATTGTGGCCAGATTCTATTCCAAAGACATTAAACTGACTATCGTACATGTACATGTATAATTTATGTGCCAACAGAAGAAGCAAAGGAGTTGGTAAAGGATAAATTCTACAGGAGACTGCAGGATGTATTTAATGTTAAGAAGGAGCACAACATGCTGATTGTCACAGGTGACATGTTTGCGAAGGTCAGGGAGGAAAACTGGGGCTATGAAGGAATTATAAGTAAGCATGGGATTGGAAGACAGAATAACAATGGAGAGAGGCTTTGCGATTTTTGTGACATGATCAAACTAAAGTCCAAAATTGTTATCAGTGTTGCTGGGTAACTTCATAGCATTATAAAATTATCATTTCCCAGCATAAAAGTTAAAATTTTTTGAAAGTTAAAAAGTTAAAATTGAGCTTTCAGACTACAGTATGCATCCATCATCACAGATAAAAATGGTGTACTGTAAATGCTAAGGAATAAAAAGTTAATTATTTTTAAAATGTGAAATATTTAAAATCGTATACATAACTAAATTAAAAACTTTTGAAAAATTGAAATATTTAAAGCAAAAATATTAAAATAATATGTGTCAGGTAATGATCTTCTATTGTCTCTGTTCACAATAGCCTGTTCAATTTTATCAATCACCCAAGCCTCTTTTAATTTTCTCTTTAACTAATGATTTCCTTGCCAATAATCTTACAATTATCCCAATCAATGGAATGGTTGTTATTATAAACATGCTGTGCTAGGGCTGAATCTTTAGTATTAGCCATTCTTACTTCTTTTGTGTTCATTTTCTCTACTTCCAAAGGAATGACCTGTTTCACCAATATACTCATTCTACAATCTTTGCAAAGAAACAGCTCAGAATAGAATATAAAGAAAAGAATAGGGAGGTGAAGAAGAGCATAAAAAGCGACAAAAGAAAATGGATGTACAATATTGCAAAAGAAGTAGAGGATGCTGCAAGGAAACAACATATGAGAACGTTTTAAGGGCTGACAAAGATGCTGTGCAATGAAAGATCTAGGAACAGCATAGCAATCCTGGACAAGAGAGGTAATTTGGTGAGTGGAAAGACAGAAATACAGTCAAGATGGACAGAGCAGTTCAAAGAAGTACAGTACTTAACAGGGAAGAACCAATAGATCCAATAACAACAGAGGATGAATGTGAGTTTGAATCCAATGCGATAAATTTTGAGAAAATTGCAGTCACTGAATCAACACTGGAAGAAGTAAAAGCAGCCAATGAAAGATTGAAGAATGGGAAGTCACCAGGAATTGACTCTATCACAGCTGAGTTGCTGAAGGCATGCGATACAGAGTTCTCACGAGATAAATTCCTTTTACTAATGCAAAAAGTGTGAAGAGATGAAAAGATCCCTGGTAAATGAAAGAAAGGGTTGATTATCAAATTACAAAAGAAAGGAAACCTAAAGAAATGTAAGAACTGGAGAGGAATAACTCTGCTCTCAGTAGTGAGTACAGGATACTTGGAAGGATCACTGTAGACCGCATACGGAGTGGAGTTGACAACAGGCTGAGAAATGAACAGACAGGATATAGAAAGGATAGGGGAACAAGAGGCCAGATTTTCATATTGAGAAACATCATCGAGCAGGTCAGTGAGTGGCAAGCTAGCTTGTACGTAAATTTTATAGACTTTCAATGGATTCGAATTCATCCACCACGAAAGCTTATGGTTAATCATGCAAAAATATGGTATCCCTTCAACAAGATCATAAGGATGGTAAAAGTATTCTATGATAAATTTGAGTGTACTGTAAATGATCAGACAGAAGCAAATGAGTGGTTCAAAATCAAAACAGATGTTAAACAAGGGTAAAACATGTTGGGATTCTTGTTCCTTATACAGTAATGGACTAAGTAATGAGAAGGACTGTGGGGAATGAAGAGAATGGAATTAGGTGGAGGTTTACATCTATTTAGCTAGATGATTTGGATTTTCCAGATGATGTGGTGCTGATCTCTTCTACTAAACAGCATACAGTATCCATAATAAAACAACTAAAATGAACATGGAGGTAAGACAAGTAGGGCTGAAACTCAACAAGGAGAAGACAAAAGTGATGAGGACTAACGGGAAGAGTTAGAAAAGGATTACAGTTGATGGGAAAGATATTGGTAAAGTTGAGACTTTCAACTATCTGGGAGCAACCAGTTGTAAAGACGGAGGAGGAATGAAAGATCTGAAGAACAGGCTCTCCAAAGCAAGAGGCACATATTCTACTACATATAATTATATTCTTTCGCTAAATTATAATTCTAAAGGTACAACATACATTATCTTTACTGAATTAATTCCCACCTCTCCCTCATTATTAGTGATTGGTTTGCACATTATGCTCTTAGTGTGATATCCAGTTTGCCTATCCACATCTTGATTAAACCTGGGATCCTAGCATGAAATTAAAATTTTGAATGGTTAGTTTCACCTATTAAGAAATTATTATTCACTTTCAAAAGAACAAGGTAAAAAGTATAGGAAGCAAGGTTAAAAAGCTATTTTTATGTTTACACAGCTGTAAGTCATAATAATAGTTATGAAACAGAATAAAGTGTTTAGAATAGAATAAATTTACTCAGGGTTGGTGGCTCCTTGTTATTGTTAGGTTCTGGTTTAATTAAAATGGTGTTTTAGTACAGGGAAGGCAAGTGTGGTTGACTACCCCATCCCCCAACCAAGTGTGATTGACTTACCCCCCACCAAGGACTCCTCAATGATTGTGCCTTTTACAAGTAAAAAAGTGTTATTTGATTTGAAATGTAGTATTCAAAGATAATAATCCATTTCCTTTTTCAATGAAAGAATACAGCTGAACCTTGATTATCTGGACTTTTTTCTCTGGTCCTGTTTATTTTTTCATGAATATTAATTAGTTGTCATCTTGAAAACTTGAAGTTGCAAATAGACCGATTAAAACCTTTAAAAGGACAAGAAGTTTTTAAAGCAAACAAGTATGCTTGAACATTTTAGAGTGCTTTGAATATCTGAACAAAAATCGAATGTTTGTAAATACACAGAGACTGTAAATTTCATAATTAAAATGTTTCTTTGCTGTTCACATATTATTTACATTTGTATCTCATTAATATTCATTTTTTCAATTATCCAGACTCTCGATTAGCTGGCCTGTTTACCGAGGTCCCAGTGAGTCTGGATAATCGAGGTTTAACTGTACTGTAGGTACAAACTCATAAACATATCCTATAGTAATAAATGGTGGCATTTTAACCTTTTAAAGATGTACGTACTGCTAAACAATTAGTTTTGTTGACATTACAACACAGAAAGACCACTCAACACACTTAGCTGGCTGCTGACAAGTGCAACTACAAGTTCTGTACACACGAATGCACATGGTAACTTTTCAGCCTCAATACACTAATACAGGGTTATAACATGAATATTTAAGCTCAACTTAAAACAGATTTTAAAAAATAATGAAAATTATTAATTTAGATAAAAAGCGTGATTTAAAGAACTCTAGATTAAAAGTTTGATTATCATCTAAAGTGGTGTAAGAGCTGCTCTTACTGTACACTACTTAGCCGATGATCAAAAATTCCATCCTACAGATAATTGAAATACAGTATAGTATGAAATTATAATATTCTTAATACTAAACTTCTAAAGCAAAGGAGACTATTGGCTTGTATCAATCTTGATCTAGAATAAATAATCACAAACAACCAAATGATATAAACCATATATATCAAATTGGTATGACTTAATTACTCTTTTCAATAACAAATGATATAATTTAATTTACAATAATAAAGCTCAATATCTCAGTTTATGTATAAAAGTGCATAAAATTATTTTAAAAACCAATTTTGATGTAAACTTTTTCAACTTCAGTACTGTACATCATATGTAAAACTTTCTGGTAATTTTTATTGTGTCTTTTTTTCACTTTAGATGTTTCATTTCTAACCTTTTAGTTTCATAGAAAGGAAATCAACTGCTTTTCATTTTTAGAGTCCTATGTTATGTGCTATGGTTTAGGTAAATTAAACACAACTTTTACTGCTTAGAATACTTTACCTATTATATATATCTTATAATATATAAAAATTTTATTTTAGCATTTGAGTTTTGCCATCCATAATTTTCAATCATTGCTTAATACCTTAGTAATGTTTCAGTTGTTGTTAAAACAACTTGTTTCAATGTCAATGAGGTATAATTTATAAAGATTCTGTGGCCTAACTGGAATTCACAATAGCATCTATATATTTTGATACAAGAAACTTTTTAGCATGGAGAAACTGCAAGATTTGAAGAATCTTGCATATTATTGAATATGAGTTTTAGAAAAGGCAAGATATAAATCATTCAAGGAATTTATGTATATAAACAGTGTCTCACAAACAGAACAGAACGGTTTTCAAAGCTACAGACGAAAGCTAATTGGTTGATTTCATTTAACCGCCTGGGTTAAGTTCTCAGCAGGAGAAATTAGTAACTTTATACAGATCAATATGTGAGTGATCAATCATAATCTTTTCGCACTCTGATGTCATTGTACCATCTTTCAAAACAATTAGTAAGTTTTAAAATTTTTCATTTTTCCAACAAATGCTAAAAAAAACACCATTTTGAAACCATCTAAACACAAATAATTTAGGACAGTTTTTATGTGCTTATAAGTTTGATATCAAACTACAAAACATAAACTGTCTTGAATGTAATGTTTTTTTTTTAAGTCCAAACAAAATACAAAATTATATTTTAATCACCTTTAAAATGCAACAGCTAGATAGCTTTAAGTTCGAGTTTCTCAGTAAATGACTAAATCATGTGATATATCTAAAATCAGAACTTTAGTCAATTTATCATTTTATGATTGTTTTTCTATTACAATTTCAACAGAATCTTTTGCAATTTTGAACTAAATTGGCCAAATTCTCCTTGTACCAAATGCAGTTTGAATTTAAAGAATTGCATTCTTGAATCTCTGTGGAAGACTCAAGTTCGAAAGCCGATATCATTTATCTTTGCTCTCCAAACTTCTCGCAACTGCAGTCTTAAAGCAGCGCGTTTCTTGCCGGTTAAAGTACCTGTCAAAATGACGCAAGAGTAATTTTGATAGAATATCAAAAGTTTTTGGTACCCTTTGAAAACCCGTCAACTTGTTTTTCTCTTGGCAGCTGTCTGTTCTGGATCTCAAAACAAACATGCTGGCACTCTCCGTTTATTTGATTTATCACTTGCAAAACTAAAATGGTCAACATTTCTCCATTTCAGCAAGCCGTCAAGGAAAAAGATCGGTTATTTTATCTTCTCAAATACCAATAATTCAAAACAATAAAACGAATCATAGTCATTGGATTTACACATAAATACATATACATACATAGCCACCAAACTGTAAACAAGAAGCGACAACAAACAGATTCTAAAAGGCTAATGACTCAGTGTTTAGCCATCAGCAACTTGTAAATTGGCTTTGCAAAACTATAGAACAAGATTTTTGATGTTCAACTACAGTATACTACAGTAAAAAAAGTCTGCAAAAAAAACGATTAAAACTTAAAGTAATTCTCATTATGTTTATCTCTTTTTTCTATCTTCAGCATGAATGAAAACATGATTAGGAAACTTATCACGTGTTTTAGAAAAGTAAAAGCTATCCAAAACCTATGGTCCAGTAATATTCACTGACTGCATCTATCGTCCTGAATATTAAACAAGCACGACGTAAATGGAGGAAAAATATTCACAAATCAAGCAAAACCACCACATCTGATCACACACACCCCAGTGCTTTTTAGGAACAAATATTATCAAGTAAATCACTAAATCAGTAAATGTGATAACGCGATGATTCTCTGATTAAAACGAAATCGGTTTGAGAACTGTTTAGACTCCAATAATCCTGGTTTTTAAAATGTCACCACCAGAAATGAAAAGTCAAACTGAAAACATGCCCTGCTAACGCCAAAAATCTCTAATAATTTATTTATGCTTAAAAGACAAAAAGTTACTAACCGCGTAAGCATCAGGAATATTGATAGTTTCACCAGTTTGCGCTGCATATCCCACAAGCCCTTTCCCCCACGGCACTCGGATCTCCCTCTGGTGGTCCATAAAATCCTTACTTGGTGAACTAGGCGAATTCACTTGAACATCAAAAACTTTAGAAACCAACCATTTTCTTCCTTTCGAACCTTCCACCAAAAACAATGAGCAGCGATCTGCGTTAGTTAAAATCCCCACATTCACTAATATTTTATAACTTAAAGTCCGTACATCCAAATCGTTTGCTATATCTTTGACAATTTCGAAGAAAAACTCCCTTTCATTTGTGTTCTTCAAATCAAGTTTGCTTTCATTGTTTAAGCCTTTCGATGAAGGCAAGCGAATTTTTGATTCTATCAAAGCCCCAAGTCCATGCTGCCTACCACAATTTGGTAAAGATTTAGTTTTTCTCAAAGGTCGCGGAGGGCTCCGGACCTTTCTTGAGTGATCCTCGCGATTAACATCAGTAAGGTCTAACGAATCGACGAATCTAGACGATACAGATGCACTCACAAACTCTTTCCTTCGTTCCTCAATCGATAAACGCCTGTCATGATTCAATCGTGTTTCAGAAATTAGGTTCTGTCCAAATTCATCTGACTTTTCGCTCTCGATCTCAGCTTTATCCGCGGGGTTTATAATATCAACAGTGTTACTAAAGCGAAAGAACTTGAAACTGTTTCTGGATTGTATATTTTCCTCGCTGTTAAAATGAATACCCTTCGAAAGTTGTTCTGAATTTGAGCCAAATCCTAATTTACCACATATACACACATTGCTATCTGCTGCTTTCTCTTGCAGCCATCGTCGAACCATGTGAGATGTGGCGTTTCGCACAAAGTATTCCTCTGCTTCCGCTGGATGGGAGTTCAACCACGCTTCGACTTCGTGAAATGTTAGCGTCATGGCCAAGTCTTGCTATTCATTCTGAACTGCTATGAGCTGCTACCCTACCACAAGTTTACATAGCTCGTTAAATATACTTCTAATTGCCAGTTATAAAATCTTGATATCTTGTAAATTTACTCGGTATCCTGTACAGCCTGCCAAAGCGCTGCACAATGTCTTGGTTGCCGTATTCCTACAGCGTGCATGTATTAATATTGCCAGTGTAAACAAACAAACCCGTGCCAAGACGAGTTGTCCATAATATTAAATACCAAGTCCTGTCACTCGAACGTCTCTTGAGCAAGCACTTGCAAGATTTGAATGTTTTACTGCCCGTAATTCAACCGTACGGTTCCAAGCAGATAGCTTGATCATCATTTAATCGTTGACGCGCGCAAACTCAGATTCAGTTTCTTCATTTCATCTTAATGTTGTATCTTCCGTCGGTCACAGCTAAATTAAAAAAACGTAGCTTGATAAAAAAAGAACGTTTATAAATCGATTTATTTGTTTTTCTTCTCCTATAAAACATACAATGTTTTCTAATAACAAATTTATTTTTTCGGTTGTGGCAAATTTTTAGACCGTTTGCCATACGCGAAAAAAAAAAAAAACTCGTACCACGTGATTTATATGTTTCTTTCATATGCAAGAAAAAAATTAAAATAAGACAAAAGAATAATCATTTGATTGTTCATGAACGAGTGTTATCAATTTAATCCATTTTAATCCAAAATTCAAATCTGGATAAGAAAAGATAATCACCCGCGCGCGCAGAGTTTACATCCATGAAGATAAACAAGCTCGGATAACGTGACAGTCCATGACGTCAAACGTGACACGTGTGTATAGTACTTGAAAGTGATATTTTAAGATATTTTAAGATATTTTAAAGATGTGTTTTTTATTGTTGTTGTTTTATTTTATGTTTAGTTTTAATTAAAAAGTTTAAGTTTTCGACTATGCAAGGTTAGTTCAACATTTTGGTTATAAATGATAATTTATAGACAGGTTGGTTTCTCTACAAATTTTGTGTGTGCGGCCTCTCGGTGACCACATGGTAAAATGACAACAGGAACTCAAAGGCACAAGACCGTAAAAAAAAAAACAACCAAAAAACCAAAAAAACAAAAAACAAAAACAAAAACATAAACATAAACAAAAACAAAAATACCTGATGACTACAAAAAGAACACATCTTTTTATTGATGTTGACTGCAGTTGAAAATTCTATCTACTGGCCTCCTATAAACAACCAATCTCGTTATGTTATTTTTACTCTTTATATCCCTTAAAGTTAAACCATGGCCACTTATCATATATACATCACAATCGTAGAATTGAGGTACACAAGGTATAGTTTTGCCTGCATAGGCATGGACACAACTGCAATACTAGCTTTTGAGCACACAAAGCTAAAAGAAATTAAAAACAAAATTCAGAATAGCATCGACCTTATGTTTCGAAACATCAATTTTATGGTTTAGCCTCAATGAAAAAGTCCCTTGCTAACCTGGCCTTAGGACTTTTTATCTTTTGATTTTGCTGAATGATCGACTTTTAAGACCTTCACTGGGGACTAATTTCGCCAATAATTTGGCCTTATGTCGCCTAGCATTCCCCAATCCTGCTCAATAAAGCCAAATGTTGCCCAATATTGTGTTTTAGCACGCGCGCTTCCTGTCATTTTGACTTCCGCCTCAAAATTAAATCAACTAATAGTTAACAATTAGACCTCGAGGACGAATAGACTAAGAGGCAATAGCCCATGAGGCCGTAGGCCGAATGGGCTATTCAAACTCGAAGTTCATGAGACCGAAAGGTCTAACTGTTTTAGTGTAAACCTACTAATCGGTCAAAAAATGATGTACAAATTAAATTAGCGATGAGATCCTCTGATATTATAGCAAAATGCGGCTCATTACTATTTTGATCCGCCATCTTTTTTCTACTAGTAGGCTATCACAAATAGACCTCTAGTAGAGTAGCCAA
>JAOBBB020410213.1:0-16862 GCA_025331005.2 Zoanthus gigantus | reverse complement strand
CACAACCATTACAACAACCATCGCTACAACCATCACCACAACCATCATTACAACCACAACCATCATCACAACCATCATCGCAACCATCACCACAACCATTACCACAACCATTACCACAACCATTACAACAACCATCACCACAACCATCATTACAACCATCACCACAACCATTACCACAACCATTACAACAACCATCGCTACAACCATCACCACAACCATCATTACAACCACAACCATCATCACAACCATCACTACAACCATCACCACAACCATTACCACAACCATTACAACAACCATCGCTACAACCATCACCACAACCATCACCACAACCATCATCACAACCACCATTACAACCATTACCACAACCATCACCACAACCATCACCACAACCATCATTACAACCACAACCATCATCGCAACCATCACCACAACCATTACCACAACCATTACAACAACCATCGCTACAACCATCACCACAACCATCACCACAACAATCATCACAACTATCATCACAGCCATCACCACAACCATCATCACAACTATCATCACAATTATCATCACAACTATCATCACAAACATCACCACAACCATCACCACCACCACAACCACCATTACAACCATTACCACAACCATCACCACAACCATCATCACAACCGTCATTACCACCACAACCATCATCACAACCATCGCCATCATCACAACCATCGCCATCATCACAACCATCATCACTACCACAAGCAAAACCATCATCAAAACCACAACCATTACCACCACAACCAAAACCATCATCCATCATCAAAACACAACCATTATCACAACCTTCACCACCACCACAACTAAACCTATTAGCAAAAATCACAACCATCATCCCAACCATTACCACAACCACAACCAGCACAACCGCCACAACCATCATCAAAACCAACACTTCCCTATTTGGGAGTGTTCAAGAATTCACTTACAACACGCGTCTTGTAGAATATATGAGATTTTGAAAATATTATGCATTTATATTAAGTACACCATTTTTCAGTGTCCTTAAACTAATCGAGTTTGGCCCAACCGAGGAAGTAGAAGGAGAGCTATCAGTTGAGGTATGACAAACAAACTGAGCAAGAAAGATCTAGATTCTTTGGTGATTTCTATCTTACTGTAAAATATACCTTTAAAAGTAAAAAGAAAGATTCATCAGATCAATTATTTGTAGCGAAGAAACTTCAAAGAAGAGGATAAATTCTGATTGAACGAACAAGAAACTAGCAATCATAACGAGCAAGTACAGTCAAGTACAGACAAGAAATAAAGATTATTCATGATAGATAATTATAAATCAACTTTTAAAAATACATATCACTTCTCTCAATGCTTTAATTTTTTTTTTTTTTCTAAAAGTGCGGTTTCTTTGAACAAATGCGAAAGACAATTTTGTTTTAAGTACGTTTCGGCAATTTTGGATTTTGTTTAAGATATTGTTATTAAAGGGAAACTGAACCCTAAAATTGACTTTTTATCGTTTGAACATTTAGGCATAGTAGAACAACTATATGAAGTTTTTTTAAGATGTTAGCCGAACAGTTCAGAAAAATTCGAGGTTTTGTATCAAATTGACCAGATTTGATCGGCGACCCAATATGTGATGACAGTGGTTGTTAATGACGTAGGTTACGATACTAGAGTGATTAAAAAGTGAGAAAACATGGTTACTGTGAAAAAAAAATAGCATCGCCCAAAAAAAAGCACACTTGCCATATGTACGTTTTGAATATTGTAACTTACGTAATCATATCAAACTTTTCAAGAGAATTTAACTAAATCTAAAAGAAAACTTCACAGAGTTACTTTACTTTACCAATAGATTCGAACAAAAGTAGGTTAGTTTTATCATTCGGTTCTCCTTTAAAGGGAAAACTAAAAGGGTTGTTTATGAGACTTGGGAATTGCAGTTTTCGACATTTTATTTTCAGAAGTTAAGCAATGTTATGTTACAAAATTATAATTGATTCATTGTAATCAAGTTTTTCTACTCCGCGGTGGACATGGAACAAAAGATGGTTAAATTACGTGAGTTTATAACTGTATTGTTTCTTCCATGATTCTCCGGCGATATGGGCAAAAGAAACTCGATTATGAACATTATAATCAAAAAATATTTGACGCAGATGGATTTGCAAAGCGGCTCAGATAAAACGGTAGAGAGCTTAAGCACCGGAACATTTCTTCACGACGGAAGTCTATTTTCCGTGTTTAGACTGGATCGAGAACGGCGTTTTTGGCGCGAATTTTTTACTTAAGCAGCGCGTGTATCACAACGACGGACGCACGCAGGATAAAAAGGCGTAAAAACTAACTTTGAAGAGCTCAGTCGTAAACAAACCTTAAATTTTAAAACTGGTTACACATACGGCAAGAACCTAGGGTAAAAATCAGTGTTAAAGTAATTGCAAGTAAATTTTTTACTTTCAAAGATTTTTTGACGATTTGTTCGGTGCTTGAAGCCATTCCTTTGATAAAGAAAAACTTTGCAGTACTGATAGACCAACACGGAGGTAAAAAGCAGTTTGCTGACAGTTTAGTTCCGGTTTGCTTCCGTGACAACAAGAACGCTTGGTGCTTAAGCTCTCTATTGCCTTTTCTCATCCGAGTGCAAAAGAAGAAACCTGGCCACGAAAGTTTAATGATCAATCAAGTGACAGATTCCTTTTGATTACAATAAAAATGAGGTTGTTTTTTGTGTATGATAAATTATTTCTGCTAGGCGTTTTAGTAATACAGAAAGCCAGATAACTTAACCTACAATTGCTAGTAACTATGTATATGTTTACATGAGTGATTCAAGATCTGTTTGATCAGTTTATGAAATCTGACTTTAAAATTTTCATAAAAACTTACAGTAAATTGTATGGGAAAATACGGACCTTAATAACTCTTTGAAAGTTTGTCTAAAAAAGCTTCGAATTACTGGCAATTATATTGTTTATACTCAAGCGATTCTTGATCTGTTAAATCAAGTTTTCTTTGTTTTTGAATTAAAATTCAGCACAAAAATAAATGACTCCACAATACATTTTCGGCTACCAGACCACACAAGTTTTAAATTACAATTGCAAATTTCGAATATTAAAGCAGTGTTAATTCTTGAAGCAGTGTTAAGAAGTGCAATGGTAAAATGCCTTATATATTTCAGATCCCTTTTATCTCACTGAACATTGACATTATAATATAACACATTCGCTTCAGCTCTCAACATTTTACTTTTAGAAACTTCTAGTAGATAAGTTATTTGTGCTAAGTATTTTAATAATACAGAATGCCAGGTAACTTTACTTGTACTTCAATTCACATGGACATCTTAGGGTTGGAGTTTTTATGATCATTTAAGTGAATGTAAGAAGTGAGGAAGCTATGTTCTAACAAACGTTTAACACTCTTTCTTTTTTGAAAGGGAGCTCCTCCCAAATCCCTAGAGATGCTGCTTTTGGACAAGAACAGAAGTAAGTGATCAATATAAAATCAGGATTTAAATCAAGTTTGAACTTAAGAAGATAAACTTTTTATGTTTAAGCCAACGTGTAATTTTCTTTTTATTACATAGATATGAATATTTTGAAAATTAAACTCATTTTGTAGTGGCCCAGACAAAGGAATGACGTCAGTGAGATCTTCACTAGTGAGGATATGGAAAATATGTCACTCGTATCCCGGATGTAGTTTCATATGAAATCTACAAGTGGCGTATTTTACAGTAAAACACTCATATCTATGTAATAAATACATTTATTATACGAAATACAGTTGTATACCGAATGGTATACGAAAACGTTGCCACAGTGGCGATACCATTTTTGTCAACTAATGTACGTGTGATATCATTTTTGAACCAATCAGCTTTTAACACTTTCCCGCGGTTTTCAATGGCTGCGCGCGCGGTGCTTTGAGTCGTTTGTTGTTTTTGACCCCAACGAAAAATTTTAAAAAGCTGTTCATACCTATAGTTAACGTTGTAAATGAAAAAAAAAAACAGAAATGCCTTCCATATTCGTGGATGTTACTGATAAAGAGCTAACACAGCCATGTTATATACTCTATATATTTATAAACCACCCATTGACTTTTTTACGTTCTCATTGGCTTAAATGCATCACGTGATGAAAAGTCGCAGAAAGGGTATCAGGCGACTGATACCCCTTCCGATTTGATATTCGTCTTCCGATTTTGTCCACCATTTGTAAACAAAACAAACATTTTGAAAATTTAACACTAAACTTTCGTTTTTGATGGTAAATCAAGAAAAATTGTTTTTCTTAAGCAAGCAGAATATACACTCGAGTGATTTGGCGAGCTACACTTGTCACTCGAGTGGTTTGGCGGGCTTTTCGACGTACGCACTTAAAGTCACTTACACACGTCGAGATTTTCGCGCCTCTGAAACAAGTTTGAAGTGAGTTGTTTAAAGTTTGTCTATCTTATGTGCAACGCCAGTAATTTCTGATGTTTTGGTTTTGGTTCTCGAAAGAGAATCATAAACTCTGCTAAATTTATTGAATTACGTGTTTCCAATTATTAAAAACAGTTATTTGGGGACGGTGAAGACAGGAAGCGACAAGTTGCAGCATCGATTCCCGTTTCAAAAAGGCGACGTTTTCGTAGTCGAGCAACCTTGCTGTCTTGTCAAAAACACTTCATTGTCTTGAAAACACTTCAGGTACCAGTTGAGCTGTTTTTTAATTCTTGATTGAATTATTGAACCTAGTTCCCGAGGGGCTGCCAAGTAATTTTAAAAAAAGTTAGGATGTTAAACTTTATTTATAATTTGGTTGCGTTCACATAACTTTCTTTCTTAGCAGATTTGACCAGCGGGTTATGAAATAAATAAATCTCTTTCCTTGCTTGCTGGTATATTGGAGGATATAATGTCCTTGAATGATAAGATTGTCCTCAAAATTTCACAGTTGCCCTCGAAGCTTCGCTTTTGGGCTTCTATTAGCCACGGACATTATATTCTATATATACAGATATATAAACGCATCCTATTTAACACCTACTAAATAACAATTGGTAAACACTCACTATTACAACAGCGACAGAACCTAAGATCAATATCAGCAATTCAAATGTAAATTCATATAGTGCAGAGATGCACACATCTATTATCAAATCACATCGCACTAAAACTTTCTGACGACGGAGTCGCGTGAAACCGGCTTCAGAAACTTAAAGTTAAAGTTTTAGACCTAATCCAAACTTTTATCTAGCTCTGGCGCCGAAATATGAAATGTTTTATATTGACAACTGTTTTTTTTTTCTTCTGTGTTTAATTTTGTAATTATGGAGGAATATTTTGAACTAGTTGATACTTGTGGAGTCTATAAATATACATATATACACGTATGCAATATGCCCTATCGGTTACCATCATAATGGCATTATAGCAGCTCTTGGACTTGGGCACACGATGTACGGTTACACATTGTAGGATTGCATTGTGGAGTCACCAGAGTGCTAAAACTGCGAGCAGTGAGCAATATATAATGCAAATAATGAACATTTCACTAAGAAACTCTTTACCCAATCCTTAGAGTGCTCAAAAGCATGCGCGCTCGAACATGCATAATATAGATAAATATATGCAATGTGCCCTCCCGTTTACCATGCACCATAATGGCATTATAGCAGTTCGTGAGCTTTGGCACACGATGTACGGATACACAGTATCCATATATAATAACTATTGTATGATCACGGAAAGGCAATACCTAACTTTAAAATGTTGTAGCAAAACCCGTGTACAACTTTCTGTATCGTTGGATCCGGGCCGGACCAAGTCAACAAATAATAAAGTTATAAAATAAGTGTAAGAACAGTTGACAAACAACGATGATATAAAAAAGAAACAAATTATGGTTGTTGTTTGTCAACTGTTCTTACTCTTACTTTAATACCTAATTAATTTTAATTTTGTTCAATACACATCCATGCAACAACAGAATTATCAACCATATTATTTTGCTCTTCAACTGAATCTTATAAAATATTTCCCGTTTCCATGATCTTACAACTAATCATTAGCTGATTTGATATACCTAAGCTGTAAAATGACGAAAGAGAAAGCATTTTTTCAAAGGCTTTCAGACCTCGGCGCACCCGGTTACAGTTTTAGTCAACTTAATGCCAAATGGCGTAAGGCACCACCAATTATTTCAATGAAGGATTTAATATCTGTCACGATGTCGTGCGGGATGGAGTGACTAAGAATTCCTTGGTTAAAGCATGCACTCTTCTCTCAAATAACCCGATTATGAGTTAACTTGAAAGAAGAACCTATCATCTAAACCACTAAAAGGAACAAGCGTCTTCAATGTTCTTTGACATGTTTAGGATTTTAACTCAAAATGTTCTTAAAATTGTCGTAAACATAAAGTATATCTAGCCTCTATTATGCAGATTGATAAAATCTCTGCCTCTGTTAATAAGATTTCTGCCTTCCGACCACAAGATCCCCAGTTCGACCCCGGCTTTGCTGAGATTCGAATATTTGTGCGACCTTTTCAGCCTAAACTAACTCAGCTTTCCATCCTTCCGGGGTAGGTAAATGAGTGTCAGCGTCTCCTGGGAGCTAACCTGCGATGGATTAGTGCCCAGTCCAGGGGGAGTCAGACTTTCATCCGCTTAACACTACAGAAACCAGAGATAAGTACCGACTCCACGGGCCAATATGCTTGTAAAGGGTTTACCTTTTAGCTATCTATTATATGTAATAAAATGAAAGCATATTATATTATATGTAATAATCCGGCATGGCCCGCGAGAAAGAAATTTAATAATTCCAGTCGAATTTTATGAGCTACCTAATTTTAGTTGTGGTGAAACTAATACTTTCAAAATTGAAAATGAAATTTCATGAAAAAATAGAGGTCAAAGCAATTTGACTTAAAGCAGAAGTCAACGAATATGAGCGAATATGAAAACTACTTTCTTATACTACAGTTTTAATTGTATGCTATTATTGAATAAATCAGAGAGCATAAATTGATATTAAAGCAAACTTGGTGAAGAACTCTAAATTATGCCGTTATTTTCAGGAAAATGTCGCACGGTTTTTACTCAATAAGTTTAAGACAATTCTTTGCTTTCTGTTATTAATTTTTTTTTTTTTGCAGACACACTTTAGTGAATTAATTTTAGCAAATTTGTAGAACTAATGAACCTCAAAAATCAAATGATTTGATAGCGTCAGATCAATTTTGAAAAGTTTAGAAATCCATTGTAATATAATTTCACTTTCGATTCTTTGCATTGAAATTCTGTATAGAAGTCTGACATAAATAATGACAAAGGTGATAGTTCATTTTTTTTCAAAGTTGCAGAAAGTAATTCGACTGATTCAATGCGAGGTTAGTTTGTTGCATGGCTTGCTTTTTAAACATGCGGCTGTGTGAAAATATGGGCGCGGTCTTCCTATTTTTTATTACACCCACGGTCTAAATATTAAACGCCAACGGAGGCAGAATATAAGCTATGACGATACTATTGACATTGTACATATATAGACTAACGTGGTGGGAGATCTTACGAGTGTGTTTCGCTTCACAAAGTTAGAATAATCTGTAAAACAATTCTCCTGTTTTATAATTTCACATTTCTTTTTTGTAAAAATCTTCAAGACAAAATAATTTGAGCTCAGTACAACACATTTTAACAGTTCTTTTCCGGCTACTTCACTAAACTGAATGGTAAACAGGCAGCTTCATCAAGTTCTACATTTGACAATGAGACTTCACAGTCACTCGAATAAAAACCTTTTAAGACGTTACAACTTGGTGTCTTACCAGTGTGATTTGCCTCGTGTTTTGCTAAACAATACAATAAGAGGACGATATAGTACAGTGCAGTAAGAGAAACGATACCATTCACATATAATCAATCACTAGAATGAAACACTGTACAAACGAACGAAAAACACGTGGATCATAATTGTTTTTTATAGCGTGAATAGGAAAAACGAAAGGTAGCCCATTTTTCCAGGTTTTCACTTTGTTTTAACCCAAATTGGACGCACCTTCATTTTTGTACGTTTTCTTGAAGATTAAGTGGTTATCGGCCGATTGGTAGTCTGAAAAAAATACATACATTCAGTCAGCTCATTTAAAGTGTAATTGAAACTGAAAAACAAAACTAGAGAAAGTAACTAGAAATAAAAGATTCCCGTGTTGGGAGTTTATGTCTATAGATGGAAACAATCATGATTTTTCTTTTGACAACTAACTTGAAACGTCCACGTTTTTAACTGAAGCACTTTTACATCAGAGGACTATTTTGATTGTTAAGATAACAACACGTGCGAGTCAACTGGGATTTTCTACAAAGGCCAAGTTCTATTGTTGACGGACTGAAGACGAAACTGTGAAGCGCTGCATATACGTATTTTACAACAAAGGTTAGACAACTATTCATTTTGAGCGACAATTCAGTTGCTAGAAAATAAAGCTAAATCAGGAGAAAATTGAAGTAACTTTTATTTACCTCCAGAACGCCTCAGTAACACGCTTTTATCTCGTGTGTATCTTCTCTCTTGGCCTTGTGCCGAGAGTCTTAGAAATTCACCAAGCGAATATACTCCGTCTGGTTCCAATTCCTCATAAAATCGGACTTAAGAAGAAAAGTTTGTAAACAGTGTCAGCAATAGAAAGTAATACTCTTTCAGAATTCGACCATTTTGTCAGCCAATGTTGCTTCAAGCGATGAACACTTAAAGGGTTGACTTTATTCTCTGTATAAATTCCCGCCTCTTAGCTCATTGTCGTGCTCGTGGGCTGTTGGCGAAAAGCGCTCGTCTTTGTGTCTCCCTTACGCATGAGCAGTTGACATTCTACTGGTTGACACATGCGCAAATCAAACCTTAAATTCCATTGCATGACACTGATTGCTCCTTTTATTACAAAGTTTTGGAAACTTTTTGAAAAAAGTGACAATTTGGTATCTCGTATTAAACCATTTCCTGATGAAAAAGTTCAATTAAGATCACAAAAGTGGAAAAACCAGTGATGACACTCAAACTTCCGAAAGCTTCACTCAAATTCCTTTTTTTCTAAAACCTGCAAAATTCAGATTGAAAAGAGGCTAAATAAAAACACTTCAAACTCACTTAAATTGCACTTTGGAGGAAATTTCTAGATTTTACAATGAACATTAAAAAATTCCTGATCGAAGCGGAAAATGTATTGATGAAACAAACAAGTTTCAAATTAAATTATATTTTTATGCAAAAAAATTTCCATTTTAAAGATAAATTAATAATAGAAAAAAACATTTCTATGACGATTTGAGTTTGTCACAATAACTTGTTTTTGCAGAGATAGATATTTATTTTCCTTGACAACGGCTTGGTGTTCTAGAGATTTCTTTCATACTAATTTGCGTGACCTTACAAACAACACGAGAAAATAAAACAAGTTTAATGTATTCAAAATAGTTTTCTTTCACTCTGTTTCCGGAGGCTCTACGTTGGTTATTAGTAAACCTTGAGACTTATGTAATTTTTTTATTATTACTTTCGATCCTCTGTGGATCAAAATCGTTGAAATTTTTTACACACATTTTCAGACCTTGTGTGCAGCGATGTCAGTGTGGTGCAATTTGTATGCCCACAGTGAAACCATTACTTGTGCAGACAGATCTCTTCTGCTGCTTAATGTGTAGTAAGTTTATTTAAAAAAACAATAATCAAAATGATATCACCACAAGTAAAGGAAAATAAGCAATGAAATTAGTTTTGCATATTTTAAGGTCTAACTTGGTCACGTATTTACGTAGTTACGCATGCTCAGACGAATTATGCAATGTCTGGTGCCGATCTAAGTCGAACATTGAAAAAATGGTTGACAAACAACCGTGGAGAAAACGTTTGAAAAACTGTTCTATGTAACAAATTAATCCTTGGAGGAAAAAATATTAGATTGCTTGTAGGGCTAAAAGAAGTACTTTGTGGAAATGTTTTTTCTTCTAGCGAGGACGAAAGAGGTAAGATCTTAAGCCATTGATTAATACAGCTCACTGAAATTGTCGAATACCTAGGAGAATGATTTTTTTTAATATATGATCTTATCCTTAAGACCCTTCATAGCTTTATTTCGTTGATGAACTCTATAAGTGGCGATAAGCTGTTTCTTTTTCATATGTCTTTAAATCATGTAAACTGTTTTACGATAGAGTGCTTTTCAATGTAGAACCCGGTAATAGAACTGCTGTTTTTCAAGAATGTAGCTATCACTGAACTTGAGCAAAAATTTGCATCTGAAGGTCACGATGAAAAATCTTGAATACCTGGTAACGTCAGGGACATATCAGCTTAGCAATAAACTAAAAATGTATTAGCACATTGTGACAATGTCCAGCTTTCAAAGATTTTGCCAATGAAATTTGCAATATTGGTTCAGTAAAACCATATCAGAAATACTAGCAGCCATTTTGTAAGCACGGCTTTGATATGTTTATTTTTTGCTCATTCTGTTTCAATTTTGAGTTCACTGTTCCCGTGACGCTTTTACTTTCTTGGTATCAGAAAATATTTTCAGCTATAGGCGTGACAGCAACCAGTCACAAAATATCTCACCTCAGATTTTTTTTTCTTTTCATTATATATTAATTGCAACGAAACAGATGCGATTTGTTTCTCTAAAGAGACTTTCCTATTGGTTGAGGTGTTGACAATCTGTCATTAACGTGTCACGGCTGACAATGCCTTGATTGCCAAGGCAAAAGTGGACGTCCCTTCATTTTTTGGATGACGTGTGTAAACCCTTCCAAAAATAACGTCCAATCGCATTTTGCAAAAAGGCTTCTAATTACAATTATTTATCAAATCTTTTTTATCACAATATTGTTTTGAATGCGAGCCGAATGAGACGCATACACCTGCCGCAGTGAAAATCATTTGAAATTCAACTCAGAAATTCTCCCAGGCATCGATATTTTTTGATTCTATAGCCAACACCCCCTTCCGAAATTCCCCCTAAAATGTTGAAAATTGTTCTGTTGCTCTCAGCACTAAAACTACTAAAATTTTGAGATATTGTCTCTTAGAAACTTATTTTATTTGCTATACAAGCTGAAATAAATTTATTCATTCTTCGCTTGCGATCGCTCTTGTATGTGTTTACAAAATGAACTAGCATGAAGTCGGTCAAGGCCACTAGAATGAAACACACTGCTCAAAGCACAAAGTTTTTTTTTCTGTGCGAATTGATAACACTGAATTTCTCTAAATCGGTTTTCGTTTACTTCAAATGTAAAGGTTTGTATTAAAAGCTTTTGTGAGTCAAAGCAAGCTAACATTATTAAAGTTTGTTTTGTGTTTCATGACATGATTTTGAGGAGTCTTCACCCGTGTGGCGAGGTATGTTTTGAAGCATTCGAGTATTCAAGGAAGTATGAACTCCACAAAAAATACAATATTTGTAGATAAACCGCTTTTTATGTCTCAAACTAAAACCCTCATAGTATTTTGAAGCTTTAGTTGAAACATATATAACTAAAATTGGTAATTTTCTAAACCAGTTTTGGAGGAAGCATCGATCTCCTGAACAATATTTTACAGGATTTTCAAATCGTAAAGTTTTGGACTTTCCACTTCCTGTTTTCTAGTTAAAAACGCGTTTTTCTTTGCTTTTTCGATTTCAACTTACAGATAATATGTGTAGCTAACAGGGCAGAGTGTTACTGGACAATATTTCTGTCATTTTTTGTTGTATTTTTTTCTATTTTTACTACGCATGGCTCAAAGGTTTTCAAGACAGCTGACATGGGAAGCAAGAAAAGTAAAAAAAATTGTGGTGAAAAATTATTCTTGTTAACAAAGAAAGTAATGCTACTTTGCTTGGAGCTGTTGTGCGTAGCTCTAATTTTTTAAGAAACAGAATTGAAAGAGTACGAGATATTTTGGACTGCAGCACAAAAGCTAGATATACTAAACTGCTACCAGGAAACAAGTGAAAGGAATGTATTCAAGTGAACTAACATAAGCCAAACCTGTAAACAATTTTTTGGTTTTGTAAGATTAAAGCATTTTTATAATAAACAGGATTTTGAAGTAACACACATTTACATGGTTTTAAGATATGGTTTTAAACGTATATTTTTACTGAACTTTTTTTGAAGCTTTAGTTAGAAATAGGCTTAAAATCTGACATTAAGAATGACCTCAACATTTAGATTTGATTTTGATCGAGCAAAGCAAAGATGACTGGAAACATGAAGTCTCTGTAAAAAGAAAAACAAAAGCAAGATATCTACAATGTTAAAAACATTTTCCTACCAAGAAACATATGAGAATGCATGACCAACAAATATAGAAAATAATAAAAGGTTTTCGGTTTCAAATATGTAAAACACGATGTAATTCGCATGATTAGAAAGCACTCTAAGACCTCTGAAACATTTTTACCCCTTACAATTATATTTCCAATAAGAAACGTATTAAATATGATCCTTTCTTTAGTAGAAAACGCTTTGTAATCACATCGAGTCATGGAAGTAAATGTATTTGCAAGATGTTGTCCATTTTGTACAAGCTTATAGAATGATATAGGGTTGTTTTCAGAGTAAAAGCTTAAGTGTTTTTTTTTTTTATTTTTGGTAAGGCGTGTCTTACCTTTCTCATTTTGGATTTCTTTTGTGCTTCTTTAAACACCTCGCTGCAGCAAGACTTAGAGTTACATCGCCTTCTTTTACTATTTATCAAACAGAAAATGCATAAACATTTATACAACTAGTTCTTGTTAGCGATGATGCATGCTTCATGTGTGCAATAGCATTTGTGCAGACTCAAACTTTGCATTTTCATTGCAGTTCAACAAGTTAACCTCACCTAAGAAAAAATGAAATTTTATAAATAAAAACACATTAAAAACAATATCCAGGGAATAAGAATGATTTCTTTTCCTCCCGGTTTTTAATATACACAATTAAAGTCCCATGACATCTCGTAACATATAAAAGTTGAATATTTTTTGGCTGTTTGTTATCGTGTGATGTTTATGATTAAACCACCAAAGACATAGAGTGAAGTATTTTGGGTAACCACACATACAAAGTATAACAGTTTACTGTCCAAAGAACCTAAATTTTTTACCATTCCTTTCTCGTACTAGTAGAGAAGTGCGTTATTTGAATGTGTTATCAATTTTAATGCGAAAACAAGTGACTTTTGTAAAAAGGCTCGGTTGTTAATTTATATACTTGGTAGAATTTCCACTGCGTCACAACAATTTGTATTCGGTAAGGGAAACGGATTGCCAGCAAGTAAACCACAGAAGATTTCGAGGTCAAAGGGTTGTCATAAAAGTGTAAACTTATGAATTTATCTTGCCTGACCTGGTCTATTTCCAAGTTCTTTATGTATGATTCTCTACAAGAAAATATTCAGTTGTTGCTCAAACATGTCACCTGATTTTCTCAAGAGTATACAATTGTTGGTTCGGAGGCTTTCTTCGAATTCTGTTTAGCACCGCAAAACGAAGGAAATCTTTTTCAAAACGGTTTACTGTTTTGCTTTTGTGCTATCTAAGATCTATGTGCTTTTTGTATGCAGTTTTGAGCTCTAAAATTGTCTGCAACATCCGAGATGGCCAGCGTTTGAGCATCGTTTTAGGTACTGATCGATCAATGATGCGTTCGCATCATGTACCGGAATATATCTACTTTAGTTTTTCTCGAGTCTAGATCTACGGCTGTAATGCAAGTTCTTTTACTTGTCTTTGTTGTTGTTTTATTATTTACAAAGTTATAGATTATACTCCTACGCTATTTTACATGTAACTTACTGTGCACTTTATTTGACTGCGATCACCCAGGTTTCCGCGATGTGGTTCCCACGAAAATAAAAGTCTATAAACCAAATGTCAGTTAGCTGTAGCTTAGGATCGAAAACAGCAAATTTTCCATAAGGAACAAGTTAATTTAGCTCAAGAATTTTGATTTAGCAGTAGAGTAGGGCATTTAGCAATCCAAAAACGAGAGATAAGACTTTGAACCTTGCTGAAATTTACGGTTTCGGTTTTTCTTTTCGCATGCACCAGATGAATTCAACAGTAGAAATATAACTTTGCAACTAAACTTATAGTACGGAAAGTGAGATTTCAATCCGCATAATATTGATTCCGATAACTTCTTAGTTTTTGTCTTTTTTCCTCTTATGCTTCCTATATCAAAATAAATCTTAAGGAAATAATCTGTATTCAACTTTGAGATGCAAAAAATAGAACAACCACTTTCTTTGAAACCTCGTCTTTCGATCCAAAAATCACAACTATTTTTATACTCTCTTTAAAAGTTATGTTATACTTCTATTATATTTTATTTATCACTTAAGATATATATTTTTTATCTTGAAGTTTCATATGTTTGCAATTATTGCTTGACGTTTGGCCACTCTGGCAATTTTGGAAACGTAAAACTTTGCTTTTGGACAATTCTGCATGGGTCGCTGACGAATATGGAACATTTACCTCTGTTGCGGCTCTGCACTGTAAGATTGTTTGGGGAGCACAGCTAGTTTGTACATGCAATGGCATTAAAGATGCTCTTGCCAGCAAGACAAGATGGCTATTCTAAGTTTTGAAAATGTTGACTTTAATTTTCTTGGGTTTATGTTTGTCCAGCCCGAGTATGAATCTTCAGGGCAACCAAAACCTCCTCTTTCTTCTCCGTTTGTTTTTTGCCGTCCAAGTTTTATACAAGAACTTGAAAAGCAACGAAAATTGCAAAGGAGCAAATGTTTGTTATGCTTTTGAACTTTCTGTGTTCTTGATCTTCCATTCTGCGTCGATAGCTGACGTTCATTTTGTCTCCCACTTGGGCTAACTGCGTTGCAATCTGTGTTACTACGGCAGAGCTTGAAGGTTCGCCATTTAGAAAAGCCTTCGACGAACGCAATTCGCCGTCGTTCATATCTCGAAATCTGCACATCACTGTCGATATAGAACAATGAATAACTCCAGTAACTGACTAAAAGAAGATTTTCTTACTTTTTAAATGATTATAACTCCAACTTTGACTTCGGTGAATCCAATGTAGCTGTGCTTACAAGAACTGGGAACAGTACACGTTTCGCGTGCTTATGTTTTAATGAAGAGCTGTGCTCGTCTTTACGTTAAAATACTAACATTCGGAGAAGTTTGTTTCTCGTGATTATAGTAACTTGGATCAATTAACGACAGGGTTAAAAGTTGTTGTGTCCGAGTCCGTGTCGAAACTGCTGTAGTACTGGTCAATCCGCGCTTTCATCTGATTCCCTTGCTAAGACAAGAAATTTTTATTGCGTGTGCGCTGCGAGTTCTTACGTAATGATTTCTGTCACGAATTGTGATTGGCTAACATTTCAGAGCTAACTCGGCCTAGCATATGAGAACGCTGCATCATAAAATTAAATAACTGGGGGAACTCCCCCAGCCATTTAATATTTAGCTGGGGGAATGAAGGGTTTGAAGCAATTAGAAATAGAATTTGAGCAGTGAATGAAAATACCATCGCTACGTGAAAACACTTCTTACAGTTTCAACTATATTAGGCTGTGATTAAATTATTGGTGGCCAAGAAAACGTGTGAGTGTTATAACAAACGCTGTGTTTGATCTAATGACCAAAATCAAAAACTTCTACCTATGTCCACATTTTTGTGGTAAGGATACCAAACCAATGCATGTCCAACTTTATAAAAATACAATACTCATTTTAATAATTTGATATAATCTACAAAAACTCGAAAAACAAAGCGAAACTACGTAAAAAACTTTCATTTTTCTGAAAAAGTGGTAAAAAAAAGATATTTTACATGACTTCGTGACACGAAACAGAAAAAGTAGTTAAATTTAATCTTTTTAAACAATGTGTTAATTATTCATTTTGAAGATAGGTTATAACAACCGATGCGCAAAGAATATTAAAGCACACGTGCTCCTTAAAAAAACAACAAAATCTTTAGATGTCACGTACGAATAAATATACATTCAAGATTGTTCTTCCCTAGAGAATACATTTACGTAACTAGGAAGCTGTCACAAATCGTCGCTTCTTTTGTCAAACACAGTGTAAGCTCCTAAATCCAGTCGATTGGAGAGCAGAAAATGTTTAAAATCACTCTTCCAGTCTTAGTTAAAAATAATTAAATTTGAATTTGTAAGTAAGTTTATCTATGTAATCGTAAAAATTAAAATTACACTTCTAATTTCGACTAACTTTCTGTGCCGGATAGACATTGTAGGGCATAAGCGATATACTGGGGTGTAACGAGTAGATACAACAACTGATACAGCAAGTAACAAAAGACATGCTAAGGAAAAAAAGAAGATAGGGGGACAGATTAATTAGAATGCATCAGACATGGTAGTATATCAAAAACATAATGGGTGTGTATATCAAACGGAAATATCGGGTTCGCTTGATTCAGTGCATGGGGTAAATTAGCAACTGTTGGGTATGATTGACAAGCGGAAACAACTAAAGAACATTACTAATGGGGGACAATGGATAAAATGGAGGTAATCAAATACAGAAGACATATATGGTAAGGTATAGAGAAAGGACATATGACAGTACAACAGACCTACAATAATCATAATAGAGTCCAACAAACCTAGGACCAGTTTTTATGGAGGTGGGCCAGCGTGGTCATAAAGCGGGCTGGCCCGCCTGCATATAAACAGGCCCATAAATAGGCAAAACACACATAGTGGGCACAACAGACATATTTGGGTACAACAAACAAAGTAAGGTACAACAGACATAGTAGGGTACAACAGACATATTTGGGTACAACAAACAAAGTAAGGTACAACAGACATAGTAGGGTACAACAGACATATTTGGGTA
>JAOBBB020410114.1:0-16869 GCA_025331005.2 Zoanthus gigantus | reverse complement strand
TCTGCTGGGAGCTAACCTGCGATGGATTAGTGTCCCATCCAGGGGGAGTCAAAGACTCTCATCCGCTTAACACTATGGAAACCGGAGATAAGCGCCGGCTCTATGGGCCACTAGGCTCGTAAATGATACTATACGCAGTCCTAAATATCTTTCTCGTTTGCCTCATATGTTGTCAATGTCTACAAGCTGCCTGAACACCACTCAGTTCCTAAACGCTTTTTCCCTGTGCAAAGTAGTTTTGTAGAGAAAAAAAAGTTAAAGAATATGATGAAAATGGTTGCCAAGCTTGTTTTTGAAGGTGAAACGAAAAAATGAAGACCAAAAGAAATCATGGAAGGAACTTGTAGAAAAAGATATTGCAGGAAAATAAATCTAATTGTTAATGAACTTGCCTCATAATCAGGAAAATGGGGATGATGAAGATTTGCTAGAATGCAATTTGAGATAACGTAATAATTTCTGTGTGCATTTCAGAATTAATTTTAAAGTACACAGTGTCACACTAGCATAGGATGTAAATCAGTTTATGAAGTAAGAACAGCTTGAGTATTCAATAACTAACCATTTATTAACTTTCCTTTCATACTACTCTTGCTGTTGATGTTCATAATATGAGTTCCTTTTAGTAGGTTTTCTGTAAGCTGAAACGTGTTGCTAAGGCATTGAAGAATGGAGTTCATAAAACACTGCAACAATGACAACAGTAACAATAATTAGTTTGGTAAGCATGCATTAATCATACATCAGAAAATAAGCCTGAAATAACACAAGCTTTGATTGGCATAGTTCTGTTAATTTATAAAACTGAATAGAAATCACAGGATGACATCACACAATGCATAGAAGTTTTTTACAAGGATGGAAGTGATGCAATATATCAAACACGAGAGACAGTGTTTCATGACATTTCCAAACACTGAGAAGAGAGTTGAAAATACAATGTGCAGTGGAGAATTTTTGACGATATTCAAGGTATTTGGAAATGTGATGAAACACTGTCTCGAGTGTTTGACATATCTTCTCAATTGAAACCAAAACTAAGGAGAAAATGGAGAAATAAAATCGTAAAAATATATGCCAACTAAGATCACATTTCCAAACCATGGTCACAGTTATGATTTCTTTTGCTTTAACTTGATGAACTATTAATGAGTTTGAGAAGGTATTTTCCAACAGGAATAAAACAGCATTGCTTATGTTTCTAGACAATATTAGAAAACCCGCTATGAAATGTAAAACACTCGAAAAACAGAGAGACTCATAAGGTTTTAGAGTGGCAAAAAGAATGCAGTTCCCTCATGTTACAACTTACAGGGATTGCAGGGCTGATTTTTCCTCAGGGTAAATTCCCCAAACCTTTCCTATACTACAGTAGGTTTCCCACTTAAGGCAGTGAAGGTTTTGATCAGTGTTTTCTTTCCCCTATGTGGGCTGTTGTATTCCTCAACTGAAGAGCCCCACCAGCCCTAACGCAGTAGGTAATACTGGATTACATTTTACCAGTAGCAGTAGCAGGCAGAATAAAGAAGCCTGACATGACAACAAGAAAACAACTGCAACCTAATTAATTTTGGAGACTCAAGTCTGTTTTATTTATATTTCAAAAGCATGAACTCTAAAATAAAGAATTAAATATCGATCTACCTTCTGTTCAAGGTTCATAATTTAACATAGTACTACATTGTATCATTATCAAGCAAATTACAATTTGTCTATTTGAGAAGGTTTTACCACAAAACAAACAACATAATACATCTTAGGCAGAATACAACCAGGCATATAGAATTACATTGTGTTTTAACACAAACATACAGAATTTATATTTATTTAGTATTCCTTTGACAGTATCAATCACAGTATTTGTTGGCATATAAAATCAGACATATAATTTAGACAATATGAGGTTGAAAGTTTTTTAATCATTATTTATAGTCAGTAATTTAAAGATCTGGTTAGTGTGATATCAGGTCATAAAAGATAGTTTCTTCTTTACTTGTCTAAACTCCTTGGAAATCCAGTTGGATACTTGTATATATATATATATATATATATATATCAAATTCGCTCATCAAAAAGAGAGAAAAAATGACTTACTGTATTTCCTAAGTTGCGAAGGCCAACTAATCCATCTGAACTACATGGCTGGATTAAGAGAAAGAAAAACAGTTAGTACAACTCAACTTTGAACTTCCAGTGATAGCTCTCCTTTTACAAAGATTCAACAAACCTTCCTTGTTACTTGTAAAGTCTGTCCTTTCTGAATGGTTGAGACTAGAGAGTGTTTGATAACTTCAAGCTTTGAAGTTGGTTCAAATGCAGAACTAATTTGAATTCTCCCAGCCACAACTACATGACGAGCAGAAACCAAAAGGTTTTGTACTGACATTCTTCAATACTATTTCATTTCATATTTTAACATCAAGAGTTGTAACACATCAAAACAATTTTGTTTTGGAGAGGCAAGTAAAACCTGAAAAGCCTGAATGAAATGGCAAGGGTTCAACAAATCTTCATTAATGATTCAATACAGTGAACACTATCTCCTACTGCACTGAAAATCTAAACAAAAGAATTGAAACCAAATTTACCAAATTATATACCACTATGATACTCTAGGTCAAAGTGAATATTGAAATTTTAAAAGACTGAATAAATCTGCCAGTAAATGTTGCACAAAGTTGACCATAACGTAACTTATAAAATACTATTAGTAATAAGTGATATTTAAAAAAAAAAGTTGATAAGACTCTAAACTGCATCTATTTCCAGATTGTTTTATCAGACATCAATTCTTTTATTAACTTTTTTTCTCATAATCACAGGCTAAAATGGCTGATCAAAGAGGTTTTTAAACATGTCCAACATAATTATTTTAATTAATTTAGTACTTAAAACTTTATGAAAGCTGTTAATACCCAACTAGAACCACATTGTGTTTGGTTGTTATTCAATCACTAAAACAAAAAATACTTTAAGAGTCTGCATTCTATTTATATTTCATAAAATAATATTAAGTTTTTAAAGTTAGAACTAAATTAATTTTGGATAGTTGATATTTGTGATAAAGAGAAAAGAACTTCTTCACGCCAACAACTCTACAGGAAAACCGAAACACTTGTACTTTATTTAGATTTCTTGATTGAGAAAGATCCAAACAATGTAAAGCAGCAGGTTGTAACTCTCAAGTCTTAGTTTACTTAATAATTTATCACTGCAAGTGATTAACCACAACTCAACAAATGTGAACCTCAAATAAACTGTAGTTTTAAAAATAGCTTAGCCTTAGGGCATCAAAATGATTAATATCATCATTATAATGAATTCTTCACTTAAAGTGTGTGTATCAATTGTGGGTTTTTCACATGTGTAAAATTTTTCTTACCTTTCTAATGGTGATAGCAAAAGAAAAATTCCATTAAAATGTATTTTTATGGTGCAACTTGCATCATTTTAAAGTTTGGAAAAATCACTTCTTGATTCCCCTGGACCGAGCAATGGGAAACTGGTAACTACCATTACATTATTTTCTGGTTTGTGGTATCAAAAGCAGAATTTAGTAGTGAGAGTTCGGTCCTGTTTTATACATTTGTTCCATTTTCTTGTAAAATATGGTAGCAAGGTGTGTTGTAAGTAAATTGAACAGATATATAGAAACTGGCCTGGACTTCCACTGCTAAATTCCACTTTTGATGTCATGTACCATAAAATAATATGGTAGTTACCAGCCTCCCATTGCTCAGTCAAGATGAATTCAGAAGTGATTTTTCCGAAATTTAAATGCAAATTACCCTATGAAGAAAAATTGTAATCCAATTTTTCTTTTGCCATCACCATTAGAAGGGTAAGGACAATTTTTCAACTCTTAAATGATCTTGTATGCTGTCTTGTTATTGACAAATTTAACAATTAGATTTTTATCAACACCATGTCATATTACTACTACCTTCCAATTTTCCCACCATTGCTCAACAAAAATATTTAATCATGGATGTTCAGTGTATTGAATCATTGACCGAGTTGACCCAGAAAGGCAAGCCAAAGTATTTGCAGGGAAAAAAATTGTCCCAACTAGAACGGTAACCCTATTTTCAAAGTAGAGTGACTCAGCTACCAATGTGACCCTTCTAACCAAGTCAAGTTTGTGTTTCTCATATGTGAACGATTTGCATTGTGTTACAAAGAAATGTATGGAAAGTTAGCTTGCCCAGGGTAACTTGGTTAGACAGGTGACCCTTCTATGCGGGACCACTCTGCTCTATATAAACAGGTCCTTAGTCACTGCAAAGTGTTGCATTTTAACATCAAACATACACATAGACTAGAGAAAACAAGGATTACAGTAATTTCCCATAACCCAAAAAATTGATGGAGCATTAAAAAAATAATAATTAAACTTAAAGTAGGTAATTTTAAATCATCAAATTAAATAATACAAAGAAATTTTTTTTTAGAAAGTATAAATCTGTCAGTGAAATTGATGATTAATGACAATCCATAAAGATCAATGTAAATTTATAGATTAATTGATGAATGTTTTAAAATTGATATTGAACTTTTAATTTGTGTGACTTTTATATCGATTTGTAATCTATACTATAAATTGTCATCAAATAACATCGATGGAAATCGATACTAAAAAGCTAATTTCATCGATCAATGGATTAGTATTCCGTTCACTGTTCATCATCGATTTAGTACGCCGGGTACACAATTTTAAAACATCTATTCTCGTAAAAGACAACGATTCTTCCTTGAAAATGTAAGACCTTTTCAACAAAGTAAATAAATATTTGAACAAGCATAACTAAAATGCTGCTAAAAAAAAAATAGCAAAACAGTTACTGTTCATCAACAGGATGACCTAAACTGTGTACAACTCTAAAACTGTTTTCGGCCCCATTAAAACCATTAATTTAACACTCACCGTTGATAAAGATCCTGAAGATTGTGAACTCGACCTCGAGTGTCTCAATTGATCAGAGTTTTTTAATTCTTTTTGCATATTGTTCGTGGAAGAAAAATCAAGTTTATGATTATGTTTTGAAGTACTTGATACCGATGGATCACCACCAAGTTTTCGATTACTACGATTATCCGTGGAATATTCTTCATTGCCAGCACGTGTGGACCTCTTGTCGAGGTACATGCTCGTGTTTTCAGATGCGCGCGATAAATCAGCTATAGTACGAGTTTTGTAAGACAAGCCACTACAAGTGGAAAAACTATTTTTGTAACTCTGCGACCTCTTCAAATGACCCCTATCGCCACGATCAGTAACAGATAAATCTAAAAGTTCTGAGTTCAGATTTGCGGTTGATTTAGCACGCCGGCCACTTGTGATCGAGTCACTTGTAGAAATAGTTGATGTCTTCGACCGAGTTGTCCCCTTTGAACTGCCCGAGCTTCCATAGCCAGAGTCATCAGAAACTTTCCTATTCGCATAACTGTGTCCGTGCTTCGAAGAGTATGTAACAGTCGTTCCAGCACAAAGTTTAGATGAGCTATAGTCGCTGCTGTTCGTTGGTACATACTTAACGGGACGACTGCCACTTTTGAATTTAAACTTGTTTGGCAAGGGTCCAGGTCCCTCGGGTAACGGCCTTGCTAATGAAACTGAGCTTCTTGGATTATGGTAGGCAACGTCATGCGTATCTAGCTTTCTCTGAGTTTCCTCACTAGAGCTACGAGGGAGCTGTACACGACGAGTTTTCTCACTATATGACGAAGAAGAAAGAGAGCGACTGTGGTTCGATGAAGCTGTGTTTGTTTGCGATGTCGACGGGGATCTGAACGGTCTGCGATTTGCAAGAGGTGAAGCACTTATTCGACTCATAGAAACATTCATGAGGCCAGCCGGTGAAATAGTCCAATTTCTGGTTCACATACCAACAGCGAACAGCACTCGTTCTGTCACCAACCTTTTAGCTTTGTTTGTTGCCGATACAATTATCACGTGACCTTGAACTTCGGAAGCTAATCGTCATAGAAACAAAATATCTCAATTATTTCATTAGCTACTTCATGTAAGACGAACAAAAAGCGCGGCAAGTACAACGCCGTATAACTTGTGCCAGCAGCGAAGCGCAGCGTGTTTTTTTTTTTTTTTTTTGTGTCGAGGTCTAGCCACTTGATGTAATACTTGATATACTTGACAGCGGCTATTTGATGTAATACTGAGAAGCCAAGTCTTCCGTATACAGTCAGAACTCAATAAAATCAAGAGCTTTCACATTTTATCCACAAGCTGGCACAAGTTTACGCTGCATGAACTGTACACTGAAAAATCGCGACTGAATGGCCTCTTGTACCTTATTAAGCTAAACGTTTTAAGTGCCAAGTGGGCCATGGAGCCAGCGCTTATTTAGCCTACGAGCCGGCTCTTCTAATTTTCTTGGGGAAGAAAAGGGGCCTGGGGCTGGGTTGGAATGGTAACCCTTGCGCTTTACCTTTCCCCACCAAATATCAGAAGAGCCGGCTCGCAGGCTTACGCTTATTGAATCCCTCACCTAAACGCAAGAACGGGGTAAATACTTCACGCCAGTATGCAATACAGTCGTCCTTCAATAGTTTCGTTGCCGAAACGTCATGTTTTTGTATCGCTAATTTGTATTTTTAAAACCATTCGAACATTAAAATTACATTTGGTTTTGCGTATTAAAATATTTCTCTTTTACGGTAATCTTCATCAGTTCTGACACTTGTCAGAAAAATGTATTTTTGTTCGAATGTATAGTAATTTATGTTTATTAAGAACTGTTAAATTGTAGTCGATATTAGGAAAAACGAGGCAAAGCTGAGTTTTCTCTCTGCTCTTCAGTTGTTCTACACGTCATAGCGTTTTCTATTGTCTAGAAACGCAAGCGATGAGCACTGTTTTATACCTTTTAGAAAATAACGTCACTAAACTCATTCTGAAAAACTTTTCTTCCGTTCCGTGACGTCATCCCATGATTTTTATTCAGTTTGTAAAGGAACTAAGCCAATCACAGCGTGCGTTGTTTCGCGATTATTTTCTAAAAGTAGTTAAAAATGCTCACGTTCGATTGAGGTCTAAAATATATCCAAAGTTAAAGTTTTTTAAAGCTTTTACTTAATGCAGCATGCATTTTCATAAGTAAATTCACTTGCATAGGTCTTTCTTTTGCGATGATTGTAATACGAAATTAAACGATTAACGGTTTTCTGTTCACTGCAAGCACGCGCAATTTAAAAACTGTAAACTTTAAAAAAAACTTTTAAACTTTCACTATATTTTACGCTTACACTTTAAACGAACATTTTCCTCAATAAATTATAAAGAATTATTTTTACAAAGTCTTTGTTTTGAGACGTATGGAATACGAATTGAATATATGAAACTTTTTCTGTAACTGGCTTTTAAATGACTATTGTTACAAGTGCGTAGCCAGGGGGGGGGGTTCCAGGGGTTCTGGAACCCCGCCTCTCACACTTCGATCCTTTCCTGTGTCAATTTTTAGAGCGACCTTAATTGAGATACTTATCAAAGACCAGCTTTTGGTGATTTGGAGCTCCCCCTCTTAAAAATGGTGGCTAGGCCCCTGTGTTAACTCTAGTTACGCTAAAATGAATGGCTTTTGTTAACACAGGTTACGCTATACTGAAAAAACTGATGAATCAATTTGCTTCTATGATTGGGCTCTTGAGAATGGCTTTTGTTGACGCAAGTTACACTGAATTCGAGATATTTTCTCCCTGGAGCTCGTAACCGATTCGTGTACACACGGTTCTATGAGCTGCAGCCTCACAAGCCTTGCCTCTTGGCTCGGCTGGTTCATTCGCAATAATCACTCAGAAAACAATAACTTCCATATTACCAATGTATTTTTCTCTAGCATAATCCTCTGTGCCGTCAGCAAAAGTGACAGAGTAACTCAAAGTACTCGATGTTCCCTTCATGCCATTCTGTTTTATAAAATGCAAGAAGGGGCTGAAATACTTTTTTCGCGCGTAGTCTTCAACACCTTTTGGCCTTTCTCTTCTGTTTACGGTTAAATGGTACAAGTGCTGAAAAATACAACCGAGCCTGACCTGTTCAAACATAGTCTGCCAGCCGGCTCTCTCAGCGAGCCGTGAGGAGAGTGGGGAGAGAGGTCACTTCTCTATCCCCACTCGCTTAGCAGCTCGCTCAGACAGCCGGCTGGCAGGCTAGTTCAAACACGATTCTTAATTTTCATAGGATTTTTAACCTCATGGTTCTTATATAAACCCGATTCATATAGATAGTATTAAGCGTATATTTAATTTTGTTATGAATGGTGTTTAAAAACATGTTGCATGTCGAGCCATGTCGTGAAATTTTCTAGTCACAAAATGATTTTTTGCCTCCCCTCATTCTCAGGGAGCTCATCAGACGCTCAAGGCCTTGAAAGAGAGTTTTGAGCGAGATGCCAAGTGAACCGCCAAGGTTTCACGGTCGCATGAATTTGACGGTATCCTTTCAATATTTTAACTAAGCTAGATGATCTTTTAACGGATTAGTGGCTCATAGAGTCCTCGCGCTTATTTCTAGTTTATGTAGTGTAAAGTGAATAAGTCTTTTCCACTGGACGCGGACTAATCAATCGCCGATCAAATGAGCCTTTTCCATTACTTAAAAAGATTTATTTATAAACTAAAATTATATAAATTCGGGAAGAACCGATTTTGGAGCTTCAGAAGTCTTAAAATCGAAACCGTCCAGCCTAAATGGCAAAGACTGCAAGGAAAGTTAGTTTACAAGACATGTACCAACAGGAAATTAACCAAAGATCTAATAAATCTTTATACCACAGGTTACACTTCTCAATCCTTCACATCATTTCAAACACGCTTCGGTCCGGCCAAGAAATTATATCAAGGACAAATGCCAACTGAGTTTACATCCAATAATACAGAACCAAAAATACACGGAGAATCGTAAAAATTACTTTCAATGAGAACTGACTTAGTCAACGAATAAGTAAAACGGTTGAAAATAAACGCTTTAAAGTACTCTAATAACCCTTTACTTTAAGTCATTTTTCACTGTTGAGATACATTCATTCTGATTCACGGTCTGATAACAATACTACACCGGTCAGTCAAATATCATTTTTTATCACCACATAGTTTACCCCAAAAGTTTAAACTAAACAACAGATAAGGGAGATGAGTGACAAGAAAGCACTCCACTTGTTTCACATAACGGACTCGTTCTTTCTGCACAATGTTTAGAGCCAAGTCCTTAATAAATTAGGCGCTTCCACAAGTTCAAAGTCGCCGACAGGTTTTATTCAATAGCACTGCACGTGTGTATAGTCACAGAAATTTGACCCTCCGGGAGACTCGGAGAGAATGATGGAAGAATTGAACCATCTAGTTACTAGTTTCTCGGAGTTCCTGGATCGAAATTCGGTAGAAAAAAAATCATTCGATCGAATCTAGCATAGTTATTTTAATATACAATACCAGTTTGAGTACACACGCAGAGCGCTATTAATTTAGGCATTGTTAACCTTTTTGGTTTTATTCATGTCAAGTTGGCAGGTTCATCAGCCTGATGGGCGCTTGTCCACACTAGGTGAAGATCAGAATTTTCAAAGGTTTTCTATCAAGGTTTAAAAACTGTGATTCATCCTCAATTTTCTTCACAGCATTACACGTTGTTTAAAAATGGACTGAAAAGTAGCTTCCAAGGCTGCAACACCGTCATCACAGATTGTTATTCTCATCCGAACAAATAAGCACGGCACCCGTGTAGCGTGATTTTCACCACTGAAGCGTGACGGAATCACGCAACGTAAACATAGACTTTCCTAAAGAAAAAAAAAAAGTAAATGTCAACAACATCTATATAGAGCAGGGTGCGAAACTATGGAAGATCGGTTAAACCTGTAATTTTTGCTCTAGGTCCTTAAAATTGCTTAAAAATGACAACTGAACGGACCTTTACGGCCTTCAAAGCATTTCTGGAAGATCCAAACATTCCTCGTACTTATCCAGAATTTTTGACAATCATCATAGCTTGAAAATTATAATTTAATATAAATATCGTTTTGATTGATATTTTGTGTTTTAATAATCTCTGGACGTCGCAAGATGGTACAAATTGAAATATATTTGCCTTTTTTTCTTTGTCCGTTGTTTGGTTAATACAGACAGCATGTACTTCGATCTATAAGCACCTGCAACTTTATCCAGTCAGTCAGAGGGTACTCTTCATGGTGACTAGCCCCATGCTAATGCTCGTCCGATGAGGCAAAAACACCAAATCAGTATTTGCATTATAACATTTTGACAAGCGTATAAACCTAGTAACAATTTTTCCTTATGATCTGGACCTGGTTAGTTAATTTTAGGCCGGCGGAAATATACCCAGGCGTGGTTAAACTAATCTTGCTTGGCCGGTCAAAATAATCTTAGTTTCAAACCTTTTAGAGCAACGGTTCATATCATCATTATAGCCGCCATCTTGAACAGGCCAAACTCGTCTTAGGCGTTCTCTGTAATTTAGGGGTTGTGCAAAAGGTACAAACAAATCCTAAACGGAATCTTTCTTTGGGGATCTTTGCTTACCATTTGCACAAACTCAAGTATAGATATTGCAAACGTGCTAGTAGCTAACTTGAAGCCACTATATTGGGCACTATGACCACGTTGGTAGTGGGTTTTACCCCTTTAAACTACCATAAAAAATAGTGAGCGTGATTGCTAGCAGCCATGAATAGCTGTTTTGGCCTTTTTAGGTCTCATCAACATGGCATAACCTGTTGACCAACCGGTTTTCCCATGTAAATGGTGAACAACCAAAAGAAACCGACGATCTTTATTGCGTGAGGTACTATCACGAATAATTTCATGGCAATATTTACTTTTTAAAATGGCCATCAATATCCTATACGGTTATATCCAGTATTTTTCATCAAGGTCTTACTCAGGCCTGTGGTCAACCAGTAACCTGAATGATCCATTGTTGAAAAAATCAGGAGAGAAATACCTGTCCTCTGCTGTCCTTGCCAAGTATTCCCTTTCAATGAGGCCCTCGATTCGCTTCTTAATTACCTGAGGACTGGGTAAAAATCTAAGTTTTAACTGTTCCACGACCTACGGAAAAAATCAAGATGATTTTGAGCACCAAATCGTCAATATTACAGACGAAGAAGTTCACATAATCATCGCACGAGAAAACTTACTTCCGTTACTAACAGATTGTGCGGTCTCTTTTTGCGAGCTTTCATTATTCTTACAATGGCCGCTTCGATTCTGAGGTAAGGTCAAGGATAACCCACGTTGAATTAAACGGAGTATCTCAAAATATTAACAGGACAAAAACAAACTACAATCAACCTTACAATTCAACATGATGGAAATATCCTTACCTCTGCTGCTTCTATTACTACAACCATATCATTACCGATACCACTGCTGCTGTTTCTTCTACTACTATTACTGCTACTAACAATGCTGTTATGAATGTTTGCACCGTTATCCAGTTATATTCATAAAATACAGTAGAAAATAGCAACCGTGGAAACAAATCACATATGGTTTTCATTTGGCAACAACCTACGACCTTTTCAATTGAAACTACTGTGATGCGTCATCTTGTCAAGTGCCCATTAAATCTGAATAATTGCAGTATATACCAAATATGAAACTCTAAAATAGGATACTCATGTTTTCGATCTTCATCTACTTTACTTCGCGTTTCCTTACGTTCCGGTTCGGATTCTCCTTTAGCCAAAACTAAGGGTATTAAAAATTAAAATTTTTGTTAGCAGGAAAATAAGTTGGCTACAGTGAGGTCATTCCATCTATAGTGCTATACTTGGAAGCTATACCTGTTTGAATCTTGACTCGATGAAGTTTTGATGTGAATTGGTCGTTGACACAGAAAGTATCTGTCGCCACTAAAAAATAACCAAAAAGACTTTAGAAGATCAACGAGAATTCAGGAAAATATTTTTTAAAAACGAAATTAAACACACAATTATTACAAACTTACCGATATCTTTTCCTTTTGGTTCCTTGGTAAGGACACGCTGAGTGGGTTTACCACAGGCTAGTGACTGTAAAGCTCGATGGAGGTCTCTCTCGGGTACCTCGGTCTCTTGGGCAATTTCCTGTCGAAAAGAGAAACCATACTTTTACCTCATAGAAAATACTGTTCAACGTGCACGTGCCTACAAAATAAACAAATATTATGGCATAGTGAATTGATACATCATCGAACCGCTACAGATATCAATTCAAATAACACTCACTGAATATGATGATGAACTTTGTCGTTAGTTCTAAAGAGACAGTTAAAAAGTATAAATTAAGGTACCTTGGAAAAAGGGACGTTATGAAAGATTATTGGCGCTTCCGACGTTAGTCACCGTACAGGATTTAATGGAGCAGGAACAAATTGTAGAATTGCACGCAGTTTAGGTATCCTGCTGATGAACAGTAACTGTTTTGATGTTTGTTTTTCAGTAGCCATTATAGTTAAGTCTGTTCAGATATTTATTCGTTGGAGTAAACACCTGTTTACACAGTTGCACAAAAAGAGTTCATATATGAAAAAGTGTTCATAATCAGTAGCAGAAACACAGAATGTTTCTTACTTCGAGAGTTTCATCAACATGATTCCAATGCATCAATTTTTAAACCCACCAACGTTTCTCTTGGCATTCTCTTCTCTTTTTATTGTTTATTTTTCTTTCATTATTTAACCTACTTACTGGTAAATTTACACACCATTTATCATACGTACTATTTCTTGGAATGAGACCTTGTCTAACTAACCCAACAGAAACTGGAGATTGTGCTAGCTCCAATATTAAATACAGGTTCTTTCCGAAAGTAAAATTACCTCATAGGTCCATATTTTATCAGGAGTGTTGAATAACATCAAGATGCACATCTGGTAGCTTGACACCTGGAAGATGTGCCGCCGTACGCCTGATGCACCTCCCTCCTATATTGATATGGTTATGATGTTGATATTTTTGTCACTGTTCCAAGTTATGATAATTGTCACAAAATAATTTATACATAACAGATTTATCTTTGAATACCTAAGATATCTGAGTGAGAGTCAAAGTGAGTGGAGATTTTCAGCATGAACTGATAACACTCCAATCTCTAAACGCCAATGTAATATTCTGCTTAATATATATGGAGGATATTACATGGTGACGCGAAGATAAACTTCTTATGTTCAAACCAACGTGTAGTTTTCTTTTTATTACATAGATATGAGTGTTTGGAAAATTAAAAAAAAAACTAGACGAAAAACAAAGGAATGACGTCAGCGATATTATTTTATTTATTTTTATTTTTTATTTTATTTGCTTCGCCATATACATAAATACAATAATTACTATAAATAGGGATAGTAAAACACGACAAAGAAAAATGAATGGCAGGGTGACCACAACAGCGTATCAGCCAATTACTGTGGGCCCTAAGGTTATTATTACAATACTTCAAACTCTTTTGAAATTTTCATTTAATATCAATTTAAAATACTTTTACAGTACGTATAGGATATATTAAAACCATAAAAACACCCCAAAAGGCCAGTCACAGCATCAATAACGTTACACTGGGAAATGCTGCAAATGATGCTTCCCTCGGCCACTATATATATCAGATCCACATCATATAGGTTAGTACCGACCATTACAGTTTGTGGCTGTATAAAGCCTTCTATTTCTTTCTCTACATTTGCATTTCTCTGAAAAAAAGAAATAATAAAACAATCAAAAAATGCATCACTAAGTTTTTTGTTTGGAATGAATAAAAAGCAAATTAAATTGAGACTTGAAGATATAAATTTAATTTTATAACAGTTAGACCAAATCTAAACAAACAGAAAATTTAAAATTATTAGCTCTAAACTATTTTAGAATATTTTATATTCTTTGCTTTGCTTCATGATAATTCAGAGTGTGTGTCAAGTGTATTTTAGGAATTTGCTAATATTTCTTTGTATATTTACTAACTAATTTTAGAATCAAAAACAATATTTTTCTGACGTAAATGCTTATCAATAAATTCATATTTACTATTATTGATATTTAGCCACGGCAGATTCTTTTTACCTGAGCTGATGCCAATAACAACAATTGTGAACTAAATCAAATCTAAAAGTGTGAAAACTAACAAACTATAAGAAATGAAATAAGAATCTTGACTAACATTTATATATATCTCAAAGTTAATTACACCCCAGGGGCCGGTTGTTCAAAGAGCGGATAAGTCTTATCCGGCGGATAAATCGCTATCCGGCGGATAAATCGCTATCCGGTGGATAAAATTTAACCGCTCGCGTCATTTCGGTTGCACAAAGCTTGATTAGCGCTATTCGGCTGTTAACCGGTGGATAAATTTAACCAGGTCAAGGTAGGTCGGATAACTTTTATTCATTTGATTAAAACTTGAGATAGGGTCAGTTAAGAAGGCGATCAGCAACTGGCTGTCGTGCTCGATGATGTGGGGATAGTCGACGTGACGTCCGCCAATCAGAAAGCTTGTTTTTTGGATAACCAAATCTGCGATTTTGTGATGTTTCTCGTCATAACAGTTTTGCCAACAATATTACAAATATCGATACCCGCTTCAAACGACGAGAAATACCTCTCAACGGCTGGATAATTTTTAGCACCGGAGGTTGAATTATTTTTACAAAGGCGCCTATTCTTTTACAAACTACGCTGAAGGCCTTCTTGATCGGCTACTTCGCTTACCAATTTAAAAACCACAAACAAAATCTTTTTATCCGCTGTTGCCAATACACTACATTTGAATGTAAATTGACTATCTCATAATTTTTCAGAAAATTGATTTAAAAACAATAAAACTAATTAACAACTTTTGTAGCGCTGCAAAAACTCTCGGCTCTCTCTTTGTAACGCATGATGTAAGCCGACGTGATTTACACTGAACAGCTATTTCCAGATCATACAAGATCTAGAGGTGTGAAGTAAATCGGAAATATTTCTTAATTAGGATGTTACTTACCAACGGTAGACATTTGTTGTAAAAAGGTGTTCATATGCTGCTTTTGTGTGTGTTTTCAACTATGCGGCTGTGCCTGTAAGACCTCAAAATGCCACAATGGCGGAAAAATTCTAAATTTGTTCGAACAAATGTCGATTAATCTGATTCAATGAAAAACAAATATTATTTCAAAATGCTGGAAACTATGTACACTGTTTATCTCCTGATTAACACGTGCGTTAGTTGCGACCGTAAAGAATCTGCGTCTACAGTTGTAGTAGTATTTGACTACTATCCCCCACAGGGAAGGTGAATAGTGGTCGCAATATACCGAGACGCGAAGCGTAGTGGTATACATCTAGAGCTAGACACCGACCCTGAGGGGGTAGTTGTTTTTGTATTTACCAAAATAATGGGACAAAAATGTACCTTATTTTCAAAGAAACAATACAATGTAAACCTTTTATCTATTTTTTTTAGCACTCACGCTTCCTGTCATTTTGAAGTCCGCCTCAAAATCAGCTAAAAGTCTTGGATATCGTGAGTTACGAAAGTAAATCAGAATTCTCGAAAACGGATATCGGTACGTTGCTTTGGTAAATAATAAAAATTTCCAACAAGCAATCAAGCACTTTTTAAGACCCATATCATATATATTTGTTATAATCTCAGAAAAATATTGAAACGGTTGATAATAGCAAACTATCAATTTCCGAATCGCTGGGCAAGAGGGCATGATGGCATGGAAGTCAACTCTTGTTGAAAGAAGATGTACAGCGCACTAGCATTTGAATTCGTTTTTTTTTCTTAAATTTTTTTGTAGTTGTTGTTATTAATTTTGTGATCAGGAAAAGATTGATGTTTGTCCCGATGCGCATTTTTTTTCCAGTTTAGCGAAACCTATTCTCCTTTCGTTTGACCGGTTAAACATAAAAAAAAAGAATAACTGATCTTTATTATAATATTTCGCAACAATAATATAATAATAATAATTAAAATTACAATAAAATTTTTTTAGTGTTATTTAAAATATAAGATTATAAAATATAATACAACAATAATTCAAAGCTATTTACAAAAGGTCACATATCAAAATCGCAATATCTTCCAAATGCATACATCAGATAGTATTTAGAAAAAACTGTTTACAATAATTAAGAATACGTATTAAAAAGATATTAAAAAAATGTAAACAGTCAAACAATTTAGAACGTATGGATCCCTAAAGAACTCTGTTAAAAAAAACGTTTATAAATAGCTCCTTCAGTGTTCTCAATTCGGTTAAACATTCTTGTCTTTTTTGCTCCATTGCTTTATGAAAAGTAGTTTAATTTCTTGCTATTATTAAAGTGCCCATGAAGTGAAATGTTTTGCACACTTATAATACCGTTTGAAACATGCGATTCCAAAGTTTGAGATGTCTAAGATGAAAATTGCCAATTTTATATGCGTTTCAAAGTTGGTTATTTTAGTTCTAAAATATTCAAGGACGAATTTATTGCGAAATCAGCTGTGGCTGTCTCGCAGATATTCTTACAGATGTTTCACTATTCTTGAACGTCTGTTGTTAGCAGTCGCTAACAACATTTTGGTGTAAAAGGATCGTTCGGTTTGTTTGTCTGTTTGTCGTTCCGTCAGGACAGTTGCTCAGTATTACACGAAGTAGGTACACTTACGGTATGGCCCCAGTCCCCAAAATATTCCCAAATTTCGTTCGCAAGACAGCAGATAAACTGCTTTTTGCTGCCTGTTTTATTAGAAGTTATTATTACTCGGGCTTCCTGTGGAACCCAAGTTATAATTTGGGCTTCGTTATTATTATTACTATTATTTTTTTTTTTCGTCTTGAGACGCAAAACGCAGTCTAGCAAGTAAAGCGCATGCGTGTATGTAGTACAGCGC
>JAOBBB020410012.1:0-16870 GCA_025331005.2 Zoanthus gigantus | reverse complement strand
CCTTTTAGTATTGAATATGATTTGAGACACCTAAAACTACGAAACAATAAAATAATTAATGTCGGTCAAAAAACGTTCGAGGTGAAATAATTATCGAAATCTGAAGTTACCAATTCGGATATGGAAAAACATGATGTTGTCTGAACATTGACACGATCATCGTGTTAAGTCTCAACACGCTCATTTGTCTTTTGCGTGCTAACAGAAACAATGCCTTTGACACAGTCATCGTGTTAATGTCTGCAAAGTCGCGGACGAAAAGTTTAACACGCTCCTTTGTCTTGAGCGTGCACAGGAAAACAATACCTTTCAGGCTAATGAGGAAAGTCACTTACACGGAGCTACCGTGTTGAGACACGCATCTTTTGTTTTAACGTGCGAACGTGTCGTGCGCGTGCGATCACCTTATTCCCTGTTTTCCCGTGGAGGGTCACATATTTAAATGAATTTTCTTCTATAAATTATAAGAACTTATTTTGAGAACCATGATAGCCTCAATTTATTTTCAGTACCATTTATATAAGAACCTGTTTAGGTTAACTGAAAAAATCCAGGTTTTTATACGCGGGTTTTTACTTGATATTTTGTTTCTATAAGTAATGCAAACTGAATCACCTTACACTACAAATAGTTATCGTATTTATGATAAACGATTCCATTCTGTTTCAGCCACAGCAAGTTCACAGAGAATTCTATGAAAAGAAAAGCGAAAGTATGTGAATTTTCCCCTCCTTTTTGACTCACGGATACTCCGTAGGAGTAGCAGTGAGTTATAGCTGGGACTTCTCATTAGCATAAAATTTTGTGCAGCAATGGTTATTGTTTTAGATCCTCCAGCCTGCTTTGCGCGGTTGGTTTGTATATAAAGTGTCTGTATCCGCAATGTTTACTAGTAATAACGGAACTGGTTCTCCTTCCTTTTACTGTTTAAGGAATCTTGAGTTCGATTCTTTGATTCGTTTAGGGAATTGGTTTAATTGTTTGCTATTATTAATGCATATTCATTCGAAAATTTAAAGCGGAACTGAGAATAGCAGAGGGAAATCTGGGATAACACTCTCACTTTTTGACAGGACTTATGCGAAGAGGGTGCTAGTTTTGGTCTAAATTGTAGTTCTACTTGTGCGCAGTATCCGTGAGTCGTCTCTGAGATTTTTGATTTATTTTACATTAGTCCTGGTGCTTAGATCAGGTTTTTTTGATAAACCAGTGAAAACGCGGCAGTGATGATTATGATAATGGTGGTGACGATGATGACAATTATTGGGATGATGACGGTGATAGTTGTAAAGAAGGCGAGGAAAGTAATGGAAGTGATGATGGTCAAGACGATAATTGCGAGGCCGTTGAGATGATGGTGGTGATGATGATGTTGGCGATGATGATGATGATGATAATCATAATGATGTTGACCATGATCATGATGATATTGACGATGATAATGATGATGTTGACAATGATAATGATGGTGATGATGATGATGATAATGATGGTGGTGATGACAGTGATGATAGTTTAATGAATTAGTGTTGTTGGCTTTGGTTATCATTATGTTTATAATAATGATGATTGTGGTAAGGATGATGTTATAAATAGTGATCATGGCCATGATGATGATGATTGTGATGATGATAATGATGATGATGGTGATGATGATGGTGATGATGATGATGATGATGATGATGATGGATGCAGTTATGATAAATGATGTTCTGTTTGATATGAAATATTCGAGACTATAGTTTAAAGTTTAGTTTTATATATCGTTTTACAGTCAAGAGCGTAGCAGTAGAGCAGTGCTGCATGATGGTTCTGAGTGTACGGCTTGGAAAAAATTGGAAAAACCTCGGGAGAATGCTTCGTGTGAGCGATCCAACCATTGACAACATAGAACAAGAAAACCCAGGAGATCAGGTAGAAAGAGCATATAAGGTACTGCAGAAATGGAAGGAAAGCTCTTGTTCAGAAATAGTGAATGCTGAAACTCTTTTCGATACCTTGAATGAACTGCAGTGTCAAGCGATTGCTAACTCTTTTCGTGAGCACTGTTCTAAGTACCATTACTAATTAGCTGAAAAGCTTAACAGATTGCGAGCCTTGTGGCCGATGGAGCGAGAGATCTTACCAACTGCGCCAACCGTGCCCGCCTATTAGATTAGGTCAAATACAAAATTTTCTGGTTCTGGTTACCCTAGTCATGTTAACCCTGGAGGATTCATGAAAGTTCCTGAAAAAGCATTTTACGGAAATCACGATTGATATTAATAATGCGCCTATCAATGCAAAGCCAGTAGGGGGACGGGGGGGGGTCAGAATTTCTAGGAAAATTTAATAAGCGGGTGTCAAAATAAACAGGGGGGTCGATAAATTACGTAACGTCTTTCATGTGTCCCGCGCATGAATAAAACCTATCAATAACATCTTATGAGATCATTGTAACAACCTTGGCTTGAACAAACCAAGAAAAGGGGTAAATGTTTCAAAGTTGAGCACAAAGAATAGTTTCAACTGGGAATAACCACGCTAGGCCAAGCCGGTCAGGTGCAATGTAACAATGGGCCAAAAAACATCCCAGTTTCAGACCCGTAGCAGTGGGATTCTGAGGGAGGAAGGGGGGGGGGGGAAAGCCGTATAGCAGCATTTTTTACCTAGATCCTTCTCCGCTTAAGCGTAACAAGGGCCTTAGATTAAAAAAAAGAGAAGCCCATCTAAGGGCCTTAAAAAGAAAAGAAGCCCATCCAAGGGCCTTAAAAAAGAAAAGAAGCCCATCCAAGGGCCTTAAAAAGAAAAGAAGCCCATCCAAGGGCATTAAAAAAGAAAAGAAGCCCATCCAAGGGCATTAAAAAAGAAAAGAAGCCCATGGATGGGCTTGTGCTTGAGGTTTTACGGTGTAGATACGATAAGTGATTTCTCCATGTAATATTCAAGAACAACTTACAAGATTTTTGATAAGAACCGCATTTATAAGAATACCCAGGCTGAGTTTTGCTAAGTATTAAGAACAAGCTAAGAACAATCACCATTTAGGCTTGCACACAGTTTGTGCTTCCCGACCCTTGAGCATCTGGACCTACCCTACCCTGCTTGGCAGAGGATTTTTTCCCTCTTTTCTCTTTAGAGGGAGAAAAAACCTCTGCGATGCCATGCCGAGCAGGGTAATCTGGAACCGGATCAAAAAACAAATCTACTTGTCCTGAAGGACACGTGCGCGTTTTATTCAAGATACTCACATTCAATAAAACAATTAGCTTTGTCGCATTCCTGAAACAATTAAACTACTACGTCAAAGAAAAGGAAGGATAAATTTCATCCTGGTCGTAGCGTGTTTCCTGTTCCGCTATAGATTTTCAAACCCAATTTTATCGTAACAGATATCCGTCACAACAGCTTCATGGCTTCTGATTTCTGACCCGAGCTGTTAGCCTGTGATTGGTCAATTTGATGTTCGTAGTTTGAATCGCTATACCAATCCTAACAAACCGGACCGAGAGCTTACTTTTCTGAACAGTATTTGCCGTGCCGGAAATAAAAGGAAATGCATTATCATATTTGCTGTCATCACTTTCGAACATGCAAATATTTCGTTGTAGGAGCGTGGAGGCTTACTTCACCTCAGGAGTAATCAGAACCATACTGGTACTAGTAGTAGCACTACTTTTCCGAGTTGAACGTAGTTATGCATTCATAAATTGTATTGTATTTGGCAAACCGGCTCTGCAACAAATACATGCAGCTGTAAAACAAGGACTTGCGATGCTGCGGGCATAATATATTAGTCATTTCCCTTCAAAAAAAGTTTTACCTGAAATCTTCGTCTTAAAGTTAAAGAAAAATACTCAGTTTATTGATAAAACTTCCTACCAACGTGCTCAGTTGCTGCTTTTTTGTAATCAAATGCAAAAAAAAGCATCTCTCTCTCTCTCTCTAAGTACCATCCACTTCCTAGCGTCTTGCGTGTCATTGTTTATCGGCTGTTTCTGAAATGTTAAGCGCGCAGATAAGAGCTGTTTTATCCTGAACGGGTATTTCAAAATTCATTTCAATTTAGCCTAAGTATGATGTAGAAATTTCAGACCAGCTGGAGTGTCTAAAGAAAAATATAATAAAAACAAAAGTGTGCCCGCAGTGCGGCCGTGATAAACATGACAAAACAGCACATGTCATAAATGAAAACTTTAAAACTTGATGGAATCCGGAAACCAGAGTATAAACATGAAAATCCAATATTATGTTTTTTGTCTTTTTTGTTTCAACAAAATGAAACAGCAAAACACAGAAGCTCCATTCATTTGCTATAATGCTTATATATTAACATATATATTTTTAATTCAGTCAGCCATTGAAATTCAGTTCAATAACAAAAATCATTTGCTATACCTTTTTCAAAAAAAATTGTAAGACCACTCCGATCATTCTGCTTCTGAAAGCTGATTAAGAATCGGAAAAATGACGCCACCTCCGTAAAACTGCTGTCCCCAAAACAACATGGCGATTGCCAGAAGTTGAATATATCAACTTTTTTTTCTTCAAAGAGAAGTCGAATCGATTCCTGTATTTAGCCTCATTTGCCGTCATCGGTTTAAGGAGGTCCTTCGAAGGAAAATAATGTTAGCTACAAACTGCAGAAACCAGCTATGCATGCTTAAATCTCTTGCTCTATGTCTATGACAACACTAAGTAAAGAAAATAATATCCCCATTTAGCAAAACTGAAGTAATCTTGGAATGAGTTTTTCTTCCAAGATGGGGTTCAATACACCCTTAAAATATGTATATTGAAAAAGTGATTAAATAGATTTTCTTTTTTTTGTTTGTTTTGCTTTTTAATTTAGTCGTAAAAGCACGGCTAACTTTCACGTTCTGACGAATTTTGGACGTAAAACTGACATAAGGGAAAAAATCGAAGCGGATCATTCACCACTAAACAGTTTCATCGTGTAGGTTGTATGCATACAGGTGCTATAATTTAAATATATTAGCTTTATAATGTTTATGTAAAAACTGGAACTTCCAAAATCAAGCTAGCTTGCATTAGAATGGACATTTACGTTCATAAAGAAAGAAAACAAAATATGAAAGAATGAAGAAACTTACCAAAACAGACAGAGATAGTTGGCAAAATGATTCAGTTCCAACAAAGTGATTCATTTTTTCCTCAGCGCTAGTAAGACCTAAAAGAATTCAGTTTGACCAACAAACTTTCTTCGTTTCGCCTCCTGCATTGCCAAACATACGGGCTACGAACACTGACCATTGTTGAGGAATACAGTGCTAAGAAATATTTTGACCGGTAGTTTGTACATTTGACGAATGTTTTTTTTTAATTAGAAAATGCTTTGCCTGTAGCGTAGTCTGCCATTAGGAGCATTGCAAAGTTATAAACAATGTGTGACATCACCTTTTACTGTGAATTAGAATACCATAGAAAAAAAAAGCAATATCGGGCCTCCTCTTGCTTGCACTCAATAATAGTCAAACAGGGCTAATAATACATGTTAATAACAACATTACTTCCATCTTAGAAGTCATTATTTGAAATTTCTCCACACTAAGGTTTTTACAGGTGGGTATAAAGGGCATAGAGCGTGTATAGGGCGTCAAACCGTAGGCTCTCGGAGATGTATCTGTATGTTTACGTGTATCTGTATGTCTATTATTATCATTATTATTATTATTATTATTATTATTATTATTGTTATTATTATTATTATTATATGATGTGTTATGATTAAATTCACATATAAAAATAGTGAAAATGATAAAATAATAACTAGCGTTAGTTACGGCATGTTTTCATTTTAATGTTCCATATCATTTTTTTTTTTGTGTAAAATGAAACTTCAATACTACAATAGAACGATTTTTGTTATCTTACTGTAGACAATCATCAATCAATCAATCCAATTTTGGATTATCCCAGTAAAGGGGGTGGCCAGATTTACACCACTTTGGCAGCAATCTCTCCAACTCCCACTCTCCATCTCGCTCGATTCATGGCATCCTCCTTATCCAAACCAATACTCTTGCTCTCCTTCTGCACTTGCGTCTTCAGTGCTTTCTTTGGTCGTCCTCGCTTCCTCTTGCCCTTCACTTCAAACTCCAACGCTTTTCTCAAAACATGCCCATCATCCTCCTCAACACATGCCCGTACATACCATCTCACTCCATTCACCTTTGCCATCTGAACCACTGTTTCCTTCAATCCCAACATCTCATTTCCGGATTAGATTCGAACTATGAGGAAATTACAATGTCAATTTATAATTAAGGGTACTCTGTCCTCTTTTTCTCAATCACCGTAGTCGTAGACACAAAATGTTATTTATAGAATAGTAAACATAAATTACTCGAGTTTATATAATTAATAACTTATGATCCTCTTTAGATTTTAGCTTCTCTCTAGTTCAAGAGAGCAATTTATACAGTATCCTTCTGATCTAATTTTCAAAATAAGTTTTAGTTTTACACCTTGTTAATTCATTACATGCTGAAAATACCTGAAACCAATCTCCTTCGTCAAAAAAACAGAGATATGCCATTCCATTAACAATAAAGCTTCCATTTTCCATTGTCATTCCAAGCCGAAGTTTGAATTAACAAAATTAGTGCCAGCTGTTTTTCTCAAGTCTACTTTCTTCAGTCAGTGAACGAACGATAAATTTTAAACAGTTTCAAAGAATCCGCCATTTTTGTTAGCACGAAACTTTTAATGTAGGCCCCCCTCTTAGGAAGGTAAATTTACCTTAGGGGACTATAGTGGGGTAAATATAATTTTGGTTTTAAAAAAAATTGTGTCGAATTCTATAAAGTTAAAGACACTTTATAAAATAATAGCCGAAAAAATTCAACACTTGGTCTGTTTCTTGCATTGTTTTACCTCAAAATATTGCTGCTGTGCGGATAACAGGATAAGCTTTTAAACAACTAAGTAGATGTGGGAGCGGAGAGTTTACTACTCCTAGAAACTGGTACTGAGTGTCTCCATATTCAGCTGAATGTTGATCACGAGAAGAGATGAAAGGTTTAATGTGATAACGATGAAATTTTGTTTCCATTTCCGGTGAAGTCTTCGACCTTTGACAAAGTTAACAACCTCGTTTCTTTGTAAATGTCAAAGGCAGCAAACGGAAGTGTTTTCTCTCCTAAACACGATAAAGGAAGGCTCACACAGAAGGTAAAACTGATCTTTGTTCTTTGATCCTCCATCTTTTACTTTTCAAAATACATCAATTTCCTACCGGTCGAGAAGGTAGCTCATACATTATATTCATAATGAAAATGTTTGAAAATCAGGTGATCACGAGAGAAAATGTGCGTTTTGGGCACGTGAGAAGGCAGTCCCCACTTCAGAAAAAACTGGGTGAGTTACGCTAAAGTGTGTTTTTAATTATATTTGAAAATTTTACGATGTTATTTTTACTATAAATCTTGCCAAGCTGGCACTGCACTAGTTGTGTTAAAGGAACCCTACGGAAGTTAATGTTATATCATCTTTCGAAAGCTGTATTTAATGTGGCCTTGTATGTATAGTTTTTCTTCGGGATTGATTTTTTATATATCTGTTACAGACTGTAGTTTTATAATTAGTGCGTCGATCAATTACATTTCGAAATAAACTTTTGATTTCTGAAGTTATCAAAACGCAACAGAACTACAGTATTTTAAAAGATCATTTTATGCGACGGCCAGCTAAACTTCATGACGATTACAAGTGTTTTAATGAAAAAATATTTTCTGTTATAAAGCGTATCGTAGCTAATAAGTTAGCTATACTTGACGTATAAATCGTTCAAAACAAGTGCTCAGTCTAATTATAATTTGAATTTGTAAAAGCAGTGGCTATTCGTGCGGCACCCGTACCCTGACGTGCATTTTGTCAGAAATTGTCCTTAACTTTCCTATAGTTTTAAACTTTGACAAACCCCAACTATTATATGTTAAGTTTAGGTTCTGCCAATTATGTAATATATGCATGCAACATTTCATTTGAAGTCATATATTTAAATACATACAATTCACTTAAAACAACAACAAAAAAACACTATTTTAAAAGCAAATAATTATTTAATAAATAATCGTGCCTCAGAAATAGCAAGATTAAAAAATACATCAGTCTTGAACTTAATTTTACTAAGAAACAACATGAGCAAAATGTTATTTTGAAATGATAAAGTAATGAATATATCTTTAGAGTTTTAAAAAGAAACTTTTTAATTAAACTATTCGTTTTTTATTGAAAAACATGAGAAGAAGCTGATTCAAACTCAAACACAAAAACTCAACCAAAAGGCAAAAAATGGAAATATTTGTTCAAATGTTTTAGACACTTGTAAAAAATAGAGTTATTAAACTATATGATATTGTTAATTTATCGTAAGTTTCTTAACTCTTAGAAGTTCCAAGTATATTTTTAAAATTATATTTAATTAACTTTCTAAACTTATAATTTTATGTTGTATTATTTTACAAATTATCAGAAGAACAAATCCAGAAAGCAAGAAAGGCTAATGTGCCTGAAACCAGTGCTAATGGGTCTGTAAAAGCAGCACATAATGGGTAAGTAGAAATTATATATTTAATGTATTAGGTAATTTATTACAATTGATTAGGATCCCAAAAATCAATTTTAAAAACAGATGCCAAATTTTCTTTTTCAAACATTAATATAATATTCAATTAATTTTTAGTTTACTTTTTCCATTTTAAATTCAAAAGTTCTTAAAGTATTGATCTGATTGAACTTGAAATTTGACATCACTAGACATAAATTTTCTTTTGAGTGACCAACTGACCTTCTTAAAGGGCAATTTATGCTGTAAAAAGTTGATTTTGATGGGGCACTAAGGCCATTTACAACTTTTTACAGGGGCACTGAGGCTATTCAATTTTTTTTTCTGAGGGCAGCAAGCTAAGGCAATATTTAGTATTCATGAATTAACAAGTGAACGTTTAAGATCTGGTTACAGTAGGTTTTATTAGAACTGAAGTTATCAGGCTGATTAACAAGTGTGGATGAAAGAGTTGCTGTTCCTTAGGATCATGATTGAATGCAGAATGTAATTGCCACAGGGGTTTCAGTAAGTTTTGAAGTAGGCGGTGGATCCTATCAAAGTAGGTGGCAAAAACACTTCAGGTGTCGTAAGGCCCTAGAAGCCCGGAAATACTATTTCCTGCATTCTGACATCAAATTCAGTACTAAATATTGTTTAAGTAACTACAGCATCATTGACAACTGTATTTAGTTTTTCAGGTGAACTTCAATTTTAACCATAGAATACTGAATCTTGGAAGTTTTTCATTGCATGCAGTTTACAGCAATGTAAAGTATTTGCAGATGCATAACTTGAGTCCAGAATTATTACATCAAATAAGAAAGCAATGCTTACAAATCAAACGGAAATTTATCTTGCTTTGTTGTTTTCTTACTGTTAGTCTATGGTCACTAGAAAGTAGGCGGCGGTAATTTGGAACGTAGGCGGCGAAATTCGCCGGTTGCCGGCTTCTATTGAAACCCCTGTGCCAACTAAAATCTGCCCATATAAGAATTTTGTTTTTCTGGTTATTTTTTATACAAATTGAAGAGAAATGGACCCCAGGTGAAAATTTTTATATGGTATTGCGGTGGAAAGGAAAAGTTTTGTCTAGAAAAATGGTAATGGTAACAAGATATTGCTCTTATTCCCGAGATACTGCACAGGTTGAAGGGGTTTATAGGAAAAGGAGGCAGCATGGCTTGTAGTAGTCAGCATTCGGGATTTTAATACAGAATCCCCGGGTTTAAAAACCCCAACTTGGACTACCAAATGGATTTGACCTTGTTGATCCCAGGGGCAAATTCATTATGCATTGTACAATAGCCTACTGGTTTGCTTCCTAACCTGGGTTCAAAATCCCATACTTGCAGTACTGAATGAATTTGTCGTTGGTGATCCCAGAGGCAAATTTACCATGCTTTGTAAATAGCCAACTGGTTTGCCTCCTAAAGCTGGGTTCAAATCCCATACTCACACTAGTTACTGAATGAATTTGTCCTTATATGGTGATCCCAGGGGCAAATTCATTATGCATTGTAAATAGCCTACTGGTTTGCTTCGTCCTAACCTGCATTCAAATCCAATACTCGTACTACTGAATGAATTTGTCCTTGGTGATCCCAGAGACAAATTTATCATACTTTGTAAATAGCCAAAATTCTGGTTTGCTTCATCCTAACCTGGGTTCAAATCCCTTACTCGCACTACAGCTGTACTAAATGAATTTGTCCTTGGTGATCCCAGGTGCAAATTTATGGTGCTTTGTAAATATTAACCAACTGGTTTGCTCCTACAAGTTGGGATTCTTAACTGGGGAATGGCTTCTAGTGTGACACTGAAATGCCCCTTTAGGGGAGTTGCTATTAGATATTTATATCTATTTATATTTATTTAATATAAGTTATTATGTATAATGATTTTGAGATTCATCCTTGCAGAAAAAATATTGGCGTAAGAAAGCCTAAGGGCGGGCATGGTTGGCGCAGTTGGTAAGATCTCTGCCTTCCGACTACAAGGTCCCCAGTTCAATCCCCGGCTCTGCCGAGATTTGAACTGATTTGTGTGACTTTCTTTCCCGCCTAAGCTAACTCAGCTTTCCATCCTTCCAGGGTAGGTAAATGAGTACCAGCGTCTGCTGGGAGCTAACCTGCGATGGATTAGTGTCTCGTCCAGGGGGAGTCAAAGACTCTCATCCGTTTAACACTACAGAAACCGGAGATAAGCGCCGCCTCCATGGGCCATTTGGCTCGTAAAGGATTTAGCTAATATACTCGCAGGGTTGCCACTATTTACTTGATGTGAAATTAAAGAACTTTTCCATGACTTTCCAGGAACTTTTCTAGCAAACCCAGGACCTTCAATATCAATTAAAACTTGAATGCTTTACACATTCTTTTTCAAACATCAGTTCGACAAAACACATAATGTATTAACAAGTTTTAGTATTCCGCTTTACTGAGTTGGCTGAATCCTGACAATGAAAGATCACTTTTGGACAAAAATCAGGCCTTGCAGAGTCGCAGTCACATCAAAAATATTTTAACAAACAGCTTATTAATTTAGGAAATAAAGAATTTTTTTTCCCATTTCAGGATTTTCAATGACCACGACTCAAATTCAAGGACTTTCCAGTAGCTGGAAGACCTTTTCCCCAATTCCAGGACATTCCAGGATTTTTAAGGACCGTGACAATATCCGTATCTGAACTGATCTATTAATAAAATTCAACCAAAACACTTATAGTCCTAAATGGCTGTCTTTTAGAGAATTGCCCATTGAGGGAGTTAAAATGTATTTTTTTAGTAGAGGAGTTTAACTATCTTCGAAACCAATTCAAAGGCAATGTATCCACGACTTATTCGTTGCTTCTTTGATTTTGTAACTACCAAGATATGCTGTCAACGAATCGTACAAAGATTCAGGACAAGACAAAACGTTTATCTATGCCGTTATTTTATGACTACACCTTTAGGGTTTTCTATGAGGTTTAAAAAAGCAGGTTTTTAAAAAGTAGATCGATGTGTTGTTGTTGGTCCTGTAGTGTCACTTCACACGACTGACTCTCGAATCAATGAAAGTAACCGGCGAAACCTTTCATAGAAGGTGGCGAAGTACTACCGACTCTTATATTCAGCCCTGACTTTTATAGATTTAAAGAAATTCTTATGATGATATGAACATAGACGTATTTACTAACATTGGTGGGTTTCATAAGGTTCCAGCTCACCGCACATGGTGGTCAGTTATACAAAAAAATCTCATTAAAACCTCGTTTGAATCTCATATTTTTCTCATTATTTGACCTCTATCTGCCATTGTGTTATATCCTCATGGGACTTAGTAAAACCGAAGAATTTGACACCGGTTAGCTGAAACATTTTGACTAGTCAGATAAACTAAATAACGAATTTTGAGGTATTTTTCTTTGAGCCTGATGAATTTGAATTCGACTCGATTTGATTTCCGTTCTGTCGTCCTTTTGTTTTTATTTTAGTATCGTTTGGGTAAAATATTTTGTGACGTCATTGCGTACAGCTCCCTTATTTATTACATATATATTTTTGTAATGATTAATATCTAATAAGCAATTAAAACTTTTACAATGGACCCCTACTTCCAGAACTGGTTAATAAAGAGATGTCTTTCAAGCTAGCACTCTATTTTCAATTATGAATGTTCTAGCAAGCGGTCAATGGACAAATTACACTATAGGATTACTGTAAATGACGACGCGCAGAAAACTATAATTAAATTTTAAAGTTTAATAAAAGCGTATGGTTGTGGGATGTGGCTGGAAAGATAGTCAGAAGCATCGACTGCACATGCGTACCGAAGCACATAAAACTGGCACTAATTCCACACTTCTGTTAAAATTATCAAGCTTGTACCGCAGTTGTTTGTCTTCAGGGGAAGCCCTGGAATGGTATTAGAAGTTTTTAAAGAGGCTATGTTACGCTACTTCAGTATCTTTTCAAAATCCCAAAGATGTCTTGCCCTCCACTGAATTCCAAAAATAATGGTCCAGGTTTATTATTAAGACTATAATTATTACGACGTTTATTGTTTCCTGCAATTTGTTGCTATAGATGTAAAGGATGGAAATTGTTGAACCTTAAGAAAGTTGAGCCGACCTTTTCAAGTTATGATGCTATCTTAACAAAAAAATACCAAAAAACTTATTATCATTTATGGGTTGTTCTTTTTTAAAACATTTTATCAGATATTCACCTCACAGTTTATGAGGAATATTTGTGCAAAAGTAAAACAACTAAATAAAGATTTTAGCTTAAAAAGACCCAAAACAACAAACTCCTAGTGACATAGCCCCTTTACACGCGGACAACTCGAGGTGGAAAGGCATCTACCTTTTTTGGACGACAAGGGAATCCTGGGCCTCCAAGATTTATTACCCGAGTAAAGTCGGCCCATGCCAGGTTTATAACAAGAGAAACATGGACAGTGAAACATCAACTAAACGTTGTCTCAATATCATCATTAATGATAGATTGAAGGGGTAATGTCCGCTACCAACATAGCCTTAGTTCCAGGTATTTAGTACTGGTGTGCATGCGCTATCTTTACTTGTGACTAACTTCTCAGTAGCCTTCTCCTAAAAGCTCAGGTTACTTACTGAATGTTTTGATAAGGGCGTGTGAGACTTGCCGGGACTGTTGTCTGTCTGTTTGAAATATAGAAGTTCATAGCGCATGCATAAGAATGGTGTAGAAGGTATGAAGGAAGTGGTTTGATTTTTCATCAAAATACCGCACGCAAATTGTTTTAATGATACAAATAGCGTTACAAATACATCTTTACTACTTCTTTACTACTATTACTACTACTACTACTACTACTACTACCACTACCACTACCACTACCGCTACTACTACTACCACTACTACTACTATTACTACTACTACTACTACTACTACTACTATTACTACTACTGCTACTACTACTATTAAAACTACTATCACTACTACTACTACTACTAGTAGTAGTACTTTTACTACTATCACAACTACTATTACTACTACTACTACAAATACAACTACTACAACTACTACGACAACTACTACTACTACTAATAATAATTATATTAATAACAACAACTTGTGTTAAATGTTAGGTTTTGTCTTTGACAAAAAAATTTTAAAACTTGCAAGTTTTTTTTTTACTGGCACATACATATTTCTTTATAAGAATAATATTACAACATTTAGACTAAACTAATGCTTATTAACTTGTGGCTCGCACTGTTCACCTTTGTACAGATTCATTAAAATGTTACCTACTGCAACGCGGCACTTTCTCTCAAACAAGAGCTTTGCACTTTCACAAAAAAACACTGGTAATCAAATACTGATATTTAAAAAAAATCAACTCTCAGAGGTGATATCTTTATAGGCCGGTATCATAAGTGAGAGTATTATAAATATTTTTATTTAATTATTTATAGACGCATTTTCCTCCTGTAAGGGTCATTCACTGCGTACTGTCACAGAAAGTTTAAAACTAATCTAACCATTTTTTTATAGTCGGCCTTCAATTTTGTATTGCAATAAGTATTTTACTTTTATTAGTATTTATTTTTGTTTAGATATCAACAAATTAAATAAATTGTCACAGAAAAGTGAGGCAACATTTTTATTTCTTTACTTGGGAGATAATTGTGTGACAATGTACGGTGGAGTGAGGTCCGAGGGATCACGTTTGTATTAAACTACTTACATCTGCTATAGCCTCTGCAACCGCCTTTTCAATATGAGGGGACTTCGACTGCGGTGAATCGTCCTGCAATCGAAAAGCACAGATCAACATAAGGTAATTTTCGTTCAAGGTTAAAACAAACATAGACTTATTTTCAATCATCATATCATGTACATATTCAACTAGCACTTTCTTATGCCATGTGCTTTGCTGTCGACAAACTTTAGTAAATTGTAAATGCATACTTTAGCGTTAATTACAGTACTTCGTTTAGTGGTAATGTTTGGCTGAAAGTTCTTCAGATGGTGGTAAATCGTTGAGTTTTCAAAGAAATAAGCAAGGGTGTGTTGCTAAGAACTATGTTCTACGAAAACAAAAGTTTTGTAACAACTTCCGGACGAGCCTTGAGACCAGGGTTATCTCGTGTGAGGCAAACAGCAAAACAAACTGTTCAAACGGAACAGAAAACTATTTTCGTAGTGAACGACCAAATAATTCATACGAAATATCAGTTTCCCTTTTCTTTAGCTCGGTTCATCAACTTTTTGCGACTTCCATCCATGTTAGAAGGCGAAAGTAAATGAAACACTTGCCATTGAAAGGATCTCGACAGACAAATACCAACGATTTTGAAAACTTTCCAAAGTTCTTTACTTCGAAAGTTTTGAACTTTTAAGTTGTACTTAGCTTGTTCTAGGAATTGCCGCATAAAAACGCTTAATATGCATTTTCCGAATTTAAACTGTATAGGTATAGCTACGACGGCCTACAGTTGATACTACTCATCTTTCCCAACAAAACGTTCCTCCCTCCCATCCCTCTCCCCCCTGACATCTCCAGCATAGTCCCTCCTGCCTCCCGAAACTTGCGAGCTTGTTAAAAACAAGACGAACTACTTACTGCATCCAGAGAAGTTATTAATCTATTCTGTAAATCCGTCTTCTCATCTTCCAGGGTCTGATTCTTTTTTTCCAATGTCGTTTTGGAAGAAGTTAACTCCTGGAATATTCAACAGTAACATTAAAAATATCATGTCAACCGGCCATCGATAAAAAACGACGTCACCCATCTTTCTTTTTCTCTACTAACTGGTTCTGACAAGACACTCTCAGCTTCAATGATTTTCACAATTATCATACAAATAAACAGCTTGATGTTGACTTACCTCTATTTGTGCTTTATAAGTTGCAATCTGTTTCTGAAACTAAAGTATAGAGATAAATTAAGTTATTTTGAATGATGGTAATAAGATAACGTTGATAATTATTTATTACGACTCTTCTAAAAGGTTAAAATTCCCTAATAACTTCATTGACTATAGTATTAGCTAAATATCTCGTTTCTGATTGAATAATTGCGAATGCAGAAATAGGTTCTGGAGTGCAATTAGGATGTTACTATGGAAACACACGTAGAGCTCTCCTTGGAAAACACAATTACCAGCAGATTAAAGGTCTTGCAAATATGGACAACTGTACAAAAATTCAACAAGACTCAAAGACTACGAGCATCAAGTATTTGGTATTCTTTAAATCATCTAGACTGCACTGAACATGAAAATAATAGATAAAACTTCGAATAAACGTGATGTTCGGATGGTGCAATTTCCAGAACTTTCGAAACATCGCTCCTGCCCATGAATCACAAGATTAATATTATTACAAAACTGAATTCTTTTATTTTTCCTGAAAGGGTAGACGTTCCAGGGATACACAAATATTTTCTAGCTCGGAAATGGAAAGGATTAATTGTCTGTCATATAAAAAAACTACCAAGATTATACTCTGCAGTCACGGTGCTAACTCGAGTTCTGTTGCAGCGTCATTCCAATCTTCAAATGTTTGGTACAACTTTAAAACTACAGGCCAGGAAAAACGAAGGTTCGAACATTCACAGAAACCTTCGAAGCCAACTCCACAGTTTCTCGTACCTCGATCTTGTTCGAGTTTGCCGTATTTAGTCATATGTAGCAATAAAGCTGGAAAATAATCTACGATTCTAATTTGATTCCACAACCAGACATTAAACTCAATAACTGTAGAGAAACTCACACAAGCACGATGCAAAGCCTGAGAGAAATCCGTCATGTTTGATCGATGCATATTTAAAGATGCTAGATCCAGTCCTAAAAGCCGTATTAACAACCGGAACTAGAGTGCCATTTTATCCCCTTGAGAATATCAGTTCAGAAATATATAGAAATAACACATACAGAAAGCAGCGAGAAGAAATCATCCGTCGTACCTCTTCTAGTTGAGCTGACATCTTCTCCTTATCAGAGTTCTTTTCTTTATCTTTCTGCAATAAAAAAAAAGAAGAGAAAGTGGTAAAAAGGAATGAAAAGTCCCGTTTGGAAGAGCGGTTCCTTTAAACTCAACAGAGGGTGGCACCTGGTTGGTCCAGGCTGTATATTAATTTCTACTACTTGTTTTATGATGGCCTTGTTTTGCTTTTTCCACAGTGAATAACGACTTTACTGGTTTGTAACTTTTCACTTTGTCACGTATATAACCGCCGCCTGGTTAGCCCAGTTGGTAAGGCGCCAGTCTGATGTGCGGGAGGTCTCGGGTTCGATTCCCGGCCGGACCACCACTCAGGGTCTTAAAATAATTGAGGAGAAAGTGCTGC
>JAOBBB020409911.1:0-16873 GCA_025331005.2 Zoanthus gigantus | reverse complement strand
CCATCACTTTTCTAATGGTGGATCCCTAAATCACAGAATGACGTCTTATAGCTAATAAAAGAGAAGTTTTTCAGATGGATGGAAGCGTAGTTATTTTCTAAAGGGAATAAAACTGTATCGCTTTTGTTTCTAGACAATAATAGAAAACGCAATGACGTGCAGAACATTCGAAAAGCAGAGAGAAATCTCGGTTTCGCCTCGTTTTTCCTCAACACTTTTCTTGTGTTTCTCCTACTTCATAACTTTTTATTGCCCCCCTGGGCCAAAACCCGAGGAGGCAAAATAGAAGCCCCTGCACGTAATATATATACAGGTTTGCATTACATACAAAAATATAGATACAGTATAGTGGGGGAAATGATCTCGATTTGGAAATACTAGGCGCGCATAGCCGTATCGGGTAATTTTTGAGCTGTCACCAAATTTGAACAAAGATAATTTAAAACTGACAAGTATCACGACAATGACATGTGTCAGAACTTATTAAGCCAGTTACGAAATATTTTTTAAGATGCTAAACCGAATAAGTTTTGGATCTGAATTGTAAAATTTTAATACTTTTTTTATTGTTTTGTTGGCTTTAATACGTAAGGTAAAAACTAAGTTATTTCATTCTAAAGGTATTTAGACAAAGACAAAGTGTTAGCAAAAGCAAGTGAAATTACGCAGACGTCGTTTTAAATCGATTCTACACTCCTCTGGGAAACAAAAAATATCTCTTTTCTTGTTAATTTTGTTTTGTTTTGAAATCTAGCACGTTCTTTTGCGTCCCAGTAATTATTTTACTGGTTAAATTAAATTACCACACAAAGTATCACATCTTAGTAAAGGCGGGGGCAGCTGTAGTGGAACTATTCCTAGTATTATTGTCTAGAAACACGCGCGATGCTGTTTTATTCCCTTATATGAAATCACTGGTGATTCCTGCAATGTGATTGGCTCCCAACAACGCGATTGCAGTATTATTATATCCATTTCAGAATCACTGGTGATTTCTACAATTTGACTGGTTCCCAATGGCGTGATACCAGTATTATTATATCCATTTTGAAATCACTGGTGATTCCTGCAATCTGATTGTTTCCAACAGTGTGATTTTCTATAAGTTACTATTCTGCTTGTGAATAACAGATATCAAGTATGAGATAATACAGGTGCACTAGTATTAACTTAAAGTCACCAGCACTAAGCGCACTAAGGCCAGGTTGGTAGCGGACATTACCCACTAACTCTGCAGCGATGGACAGCTGTTTCGGTTTTTTTGGGCCTCCTCAGCAGAGCAGAGGAGTAGAGCTAATAGCATTTAAAATTAAGGAACGCAGGTTAAACGTCCATCTTAGCCTGTATTGAACGAAATTACACTTCTGGTCGATTGGAATCAACAATCGAACAATCAACAGAGAATTGTAAAAAAAAAACTCAAGTTGAGACTGAAATATAATTATCATAATTTTCATTCACTATGAATCGAACTTGAGGTTTAGACGTACGGGTTGTCTTAAATCTATTCGATGCCGCTCATCGATGAAAACGACCAAGTTGATCGTAACAAAAGCAGGCGATCTTAATTGGAACAAACTTCGATTATAGCTCGAAGCATGCACAGATCGACGTTTAACCCGGGCCTAACCAACCGGATCAGGTTCCCACAGAAGATTGATAATAAGCAGTGATTAGGCCGGAATAAAATATATCCGGTCAGCGGCAACGTTACAGGTGGTAAATGGACCGTGGACTGGCTAATAAATTGGACGAACAAATTTTATAGATAGATATTGATTGAGAATTATAAGTGCTATCTATGTATACTTCAGAGCTTAAATTAAAGATATTTAAAACAAAACGAGTGTTTGCCCTAGGGATAAGTGGGTTTTTGTATAAGCAATCGACATCTAGAAGGCAAATTAGAGCAACTTCTATTTCATGTAAATAATTTTTGAAAAACATTAGAAAGCTCGGTTTTGCATACACACAATTATTGGACGTTATTCATATTCTTGATTTTAATCAAAAGCAATGGTTTTACTTAGCCTCTGGAATTATTGGTGATCAAAATTGTATATATGGAATTTTGACTGTACAAATCAGAAAAGAAAAATTGACTTGTTAAAGCGTAGTGAAGCTAACTTCTGTTGACAAGTCTTTCATTAAAAAAACTAAATGAATTGCAAATTGCAAATTGAAATTAATCTTTTACATTTTATACAGGTTCAATGAAAACCCGAGTAAACAAGAAAAATATAATTCATTCAAGTAAGCTTTATACGGAATTTTAGCGGAAAAGGATTATTTTTTTCTCGATGTTTACCCTGGCTGAGTTTAACATTGCCATTAAACGATTGAAATTATTCCGCTTAAAATATGTTTATTCATCTGTCTGCAACAATTTTTTTTTTTCAAATCTCCATTGTTCATCAGCGAAACTGCTTTCCTTATATCTTTAAAATGAATTAGTTCTACAATGCCAAAGTTTTAACTATAGAGATATCCTGCAAGAAAAGTTTTGAAGAAGAAAGTGGCGACAGAAGTGGCATATATTCTTGACTAACACCTGTACCTGTCGTATCAAGGATTATACCGCAAAGTTGTTTCAATGGGAATTATTGAAATTAGATGACAACATTATTAGATATGATTTGAAGGGAAATCTAAGTATAACATGATAGATGCCGTGTTACTGTGCCGTAAGATTATACATTGATTTCTTATTAGACTATAGACTGAGTAGATGAGTCGTTTCAAAGTTTATTTTCTGATCAGCCAAGATGATTAAACTCCGCAAAAAACTTGTAAATTTATTGCAGGTTTAACAGAACGAATGAATAAATGATTATTGTCAATATTATCAAAGTACAATAATTTAAACTTTTGTTACAATGTTTTCCAGGTGAACCGACGTGATCGAGAAATAACTTTTAGATCATCACACAGGACAACAAAAATCATTTTCTTAATTGCTGCCAGGTTGTCTGTCCGAGCTGAACTAAAATTTGATTTATTACGCCCGCATAAACTATACTTATAGTATTCATAATGCAAATGACTTGTTCCCTAGTCAAACTCGACTATTCAGTTGAAAAGATATAACTTTATGAAGCAAATAAAATCTTTTACAAAGACTAGGAACATTAAATTTCATTAAAACGGGAATTTCTGTCATATTCCTCGCTTTTTGTCGGTTTAACAATACCAGTGATTTTGTATTGGAGGATAGAATTCCCCTTCTCAAAAAAATTAAAATTTGCCCTTTGTATTTTCAGTAAATAGAAGATCCCCAGCCGAAATGTTCATTGTTTACACTTGGGCCGAGCCGAAACGACCTGAATGGTAGGACCAAACTTAAAGCTTTGATAAAGTTTTAACAACATGGTGTTAAAAGAACTTTGTTTAACGTTGACTGGAAGACGTTTTTAGGAATCGAGACACCGTTTTCAGCTCGGGGCAAGTTTCACCGTGTCTTTTCTTGTGCTCTCTATTTTTTGAAACACTAATTAACAACGGAAATGAAGTTTGCACTATCAAACGCCGAAGTTCTTACTTTCGCTTTAACATTATTTGTGATGTCACTGGCGGCTCTAGTAATGAATTTTCTCGTGTGTTTAGTGGTCTATCGTAGCAAAGAGCTTCGGAAACACATTTCCAGTGTTTTCATAGTCAACTTGGCGATATGTGATTTTCTGATGGCTCTGTTTGCGATGCCATTTAGTTTTGGAGCAGTTATTACACAACTTTGGCCGTTCGGAAACTTCATGTGCCAGGCAACCGCATTTTGGAATATGGTTCTTAGCCTAGCTGCAGTGCTAACGCTGGCTTCGATTTCCCTTGATCGATACGTGGCAGTAATTAAACCTTTGCAATACAGAGCAAAGATGACAATCCAGTGGGCTCTAATCATGATTTCGTTTGTATGGCTTCAAGCTATAATCTTTTCCTTGATTCCAGTCGGCTTTGAATGGTTTGAGTTCAACTCAATGTATTATTTCTGTACTTTTCCATCGCTGCCTCAGACACTAGGCGTGAATTACTTGGCATTTGCTGTTGCAACTTATACTGCCAATGTTGGTTTGCCGCTGGGTGTTATGCTGCTCACTTATTATCGTATTTTCAATGTCGCAAAACTCCACTCGCGTAGAATAGGACAAGCAGTCATCACAAACATAAACCTCGCTCCTGCCGTCCATGGTTCTACCCTGTCAACTGAAACAAGCCGCCAAAGAGAATTCAAGGCTGCGAGAAAGATTTTGTTTGTTATCGGGGCTTTCATTTGCTGCATTGCGCCTTACACTCTCGTCAGACTTTTGGAGTTAAGCAGAAAGGATTTTTCTACCTCGCACAAACTGACAACAACACTTAAATGGGTTGCCTTTTTAAAGTCTGCTATTGATCCTTTTATTTATGGGCTTTTGCAGAGGAGATTTAGATTTGCTTTGCTGGAATTGTTCGTCGGACCACAAAGGGCTCGTTTAGCCAGAAACTCGCTTCCTTGTAGTCATGGTTCTATTCGTTTGAGTGTTCGCGCGAAGAGGCAATCGTTTCAAAGTGAAACAGGGACAGTTCTCAATTCTGGGACAAAGAAACCTTCACTGGTCTCATAAAGCATGAAAAATTTTGCGGGGGAAGTTTCAAGTTCAATTGTCTGCTTATTTAGAGCGCTGAAACGCTGAACGCGTGCAGACTTTTCACGGCCACAACATCTTCGATGAAAGGTGAACAATTTATGTAAAGTTTAATATTTACACTTGCACAGACATCTGCCGAAGGTTCTCGTCATTAAGTCCGTGGAAAAGAAAAGAAAATCGAGTTCTGTTCTTATTTTCTTTAGATAAAACTTAAAATTCGCCTAAAAAATGAGCAACATCTAGTTTTTAACGTACGAAACAGATATTTTTTCTTTAAAAAAATTGATATTCATTCGACAAATTTTGCCAAATCAATTTTTTGCAACGGGTTCTATATGTAATCACTAGAATTTTAGACTTGCCGTTTTGAGTTATTTCCATTGAGCTTCAGAAAATCTTTTGCTCTACAATACTCTAAACAAAATATTTGAAAAAAATAGCATCGGGGTTAAAGTATGGGCTTAAATCGTCACATAACAATTGTATGAATTTTTTTAAAAATCATTCAAGACTACAAACATGAATACTGTTTTGTGATTCAGGTGACCACACGTATCTGAATTTCAGTCTGACAAGTATTTAAAACTACATAAGTGGGCGCGAGATTTGTGTGAACAGTGGTTTATATTTTCCATTCGCAACCTGAAGCATAATTATACTTTGTTATTTAAGTTGACACAACTCACAAGAAAGAAACTGTTAAATGAATAACATTACAGAAAATTCGACTTCCCATCTGCCGTTTGTACACTGTTGTCTAAAGTACATGAGGTTTCCATTTAAATTATAACTGTAAATTTTACAAGACAAACTCGCAAATTAACATTATTTAATTACTGATGAGACGCTGTTTTAACAATTTCTGCAATGTATGAAGTAAAAAATTTTCATTTTTAGCATGTTATTAAATGTTGTCATTTTATGGGTTGTTTTCGTAATTTTTTAAAATATTAAAGTTTTAAGAGAAAATACCAAAATCTTTTTAACATCTCCTTCACGGAAATCATCTTTGGTCAACAACTATACTAATACATCCATACTATACTTATATGTCCAGATTTATTGTATACGTTTCGGTCGTTTGAACTTCTTCAATACTGAAAGATTCAAATATTTGAAAATCTTTAAAAAATGTCTAAAATATAAAATTCTAGTAGGGTCTATGTGTCTTATGAGGGGCATTTCTGGCCAGTTTTACCGGCAACCCAGGATGCAAATAAGTGAAACAATGTTTAATATTTGTATAGTACAGGTAAATGATACAGGCCTTTTAACTAGCAATTTTTGTATTTCCAGTATATAAATGAAGGAAATCTTGTCTGCGGGGGCAAACTCCGCATATTTTTACAGGGGTCTCCCATATATAGACAGGGTTTCTAGTTGGACATTTTGTTTTCACCCCTACACAGAAAGTGCCTTTAAGACTTTTAAGGAAACAAACCACACTGATGTTTTTTGTTTTAAATTGTCATGACTTGTTTGGTTTTCCTTGCGGGGGCAACTGCAAGAATTTATGTAATTAATTGTTAATGCACCAGTCAATTGAAACACCCACCACCCTCGGGACAGGGTGGGGGATTTGACAAAGTCTGAAGTCAAATGTAAGCAAAACCCCCACCCCGTAGGGCCAAATTTCCAGTCAAAACGCGTCAAATAACGGCATTTCCCCCAGGGTCTGGGGACAATGGCAAACTTTTTTAGCAAGTAAACCATTTCAAAAAATGACAATTCTCTTTTTTTAGAATTATTCTTTAGAAGTGTTCTTTTGAGTCCTTCTTTAGAATTATTTTGTAGAATCTTCTTCACAATTCTTCTGTAGAATTGTTTGAGGCCCAAACTTTTTTGTTCCAATCTTTCAAGTACAATGATTTGAAAAAAAATTACAAATAAACTTGTCTGATGAAATTGAAGTGTAATTTTAACCCTCTAAAAGGAAGACAAGGTCAAGAGTGTGTGCCTTCAGTGTTTGTCTTTCCATTTACTTGATCAAAATATGAACCTTACCCGTTTCTCTGTTGTTAGCCTGCGATGCAGGCGTTCGCCTTTTGTCTTTTGTCTGAGCGAAGCATATGGGAGCGAGCACGAAGCGATTGCGAGTGTGCTGTGAGGGAACGCGTTGCTGCCCCTTGACATAAATTTTGACAGGTGACGTTTGCCTTGTCATACAGAGTTGTACGTGATTCACGTGCAACTCTGATCTTCATCAGGGTGATGAAGATAAAGATTTGGTGTGGCCGATCGAAATATATTTGCTAAAATTAATTTTCCTTGTTTGTCAACTTTTCTTATACTAACTTAATTTATTACATTATTATTTGTTTGACTTGGTCCGGCCCCGATCCAACTTCTCCAGAACTTAATACTAATAGTTTTCAGTCGAGCGATTTTTAAGATCTTTTTTTACCAAGATTTGAAACTAATAATTTGCAGTTTTCGACGTGTTGTTTTCGAGGTCAAGTCATGTGTTGTTATACGATTTCGTCAACACGTAACACGACAGCATTAAAAACAAGAGGCTACCCAGTAGCCTTAAGCTGTTGGTACACGCTGCAATTTTTTCTTGCGCTCGCAATGCAATTTAAGTTTTTTTTGTTGCGTTGCCAGCGCGAGGCAAAATTGCAGCGTGTATCATGCCCGCAATATTGACCGCAACGATGTCTGGCAACGCAAAAAATTGTTGCAGAAAATCAAAAAGTTTTAACTTTTCTCTGCAACATTTTCAGGATTGCACGTCTAAAATAAGTGAAAACTGGAAATTGCAGCATCTATCACTCATGTTCAATCGCAATGCAATAATCGTATTCAAATTAGCTATTAAAACTAGCCAAAACCGTGACCCCCGTAATCTAATTAACTAATTCAAATGTTAACTGAAAAACAGAAAAACTTTGTTTTCCTTAGTGCTGCTCACTAGTCTACAATTTTAAAAAAATTGTAAGGATGTTGCGAGAAAAATTGCAGCATATATCATTCGATCAAGATGTATAATTGATTGAAATTCTTTTACTTTCACTTTAAATTTTTTTCATATGATAGACGCTGCAATTTTTCACTGCAACAAAGATTCGAAATTGCATTGCGAGCGCGAGCAAAAATTGCAGCGTGTACCCACAGCTTAAGCTTAGGAAATATTTAAACTAGATCCTTTCTTTTAAGCGCGTACAAACATGAACCCTTCTGGAGCAAGAACGCGGCATAACTGAAAACTCCCACTATGTCAGCAAAGGGAAATAAACTTGTGCATTTTTTGGAAAAGTTACAATTCAAGTACACACAAGCAAAGATTTCGGCCATTCTGCTCAGCAAAAAATAAGTATTGTCTGTTAAAAAAAAAACAAAATAAAAACCAAAAACAAATAGGAGTATTTCTGTATCAATTTAACTCGGTACAATGGTCTTTTCGTTTGAAACAGTATAAACTGAGCAAGTTAAATTTGTAGTAATGGTATCCGGAGAAAGTTGTATTGAATTGATTTATATTTCAATGCTTTATTCTTTTGGACTTCTTACTGTTACTTGAACAACTGTGTCATAATTGCTGAAATTAGAAAATACCAATAGAGTGTTTCATCCTGCAGTTCTTTATATAAAAAATAAAAATGATATTGTAGAGATGCCTTAGTGAGTCGCCTCGGTTAATCCGGTTATGGTCAGAACTAATTTAAACGTAAAGCTATATATTTCTGAACACTCTAATCTCGTTTAAGCACTGTGGGAGACTAGTAATGGCTAGTATGACGAATTCTTTGTGAACGATATAACCACTTTGGACGGTGTTTTTTATTTAATTTCTTTCCGAAAATGACAAATCGCATTTTGGAAGTTCTAAATTTCAAAGTTTTCCCACTCCTTGGATTGTTTGCGCCTTTGGAGCTCGTTGCAAAGTTATTTGAGCAAACCATATTCGGACCAACATTAGGAGGCTTTCTATGGTCTGGCTGACTAAAGAAATAAATTATTTTATGTCAAAAACTCTCCATATAGTATTGTAGAACTCTAACCCTTTATTGAGTTTCTCACTGTGAGCGCTGATTAAAGCTTTATCCAAAGAGTATGTATTATATGTAAAGGATATGAAAGATGTAAATAGCATGAATGAATACGCTCAAGATTCTTCAGCAAATAAAAGCCTGTCAAACAATAGAAGTTGTCCGATTGATTTAAACATAAACGTTTCTAGGAAACAGTTTTTATTCATACTACAATAAACTCGAGATGTTAGCTGATTACACTGTACAGTTGCTGGCCGCATGCTAAGCCCATGGACTTGGTGTTTATCTCCGGTTCAGGCTGTAGTGTTAAGCAGATGAGAATATAATGTCCTCCTGATTGGGACACTAATTCATTGCAGCTCATATAAGGCTGGTTTCCATACGAGGCCGATCTGCCGCCAACTTAGCGGTCGTAACATGGCCTCGTCTGTAACGACTTCAAATACATGTACTGAATAAATGATGCAAAAGCCGTAAGATGTAATAGATTTTATTTTTTTGTCTTTAATTTACAACTTTTGTTTGTTATTCACTAATGACAAGAACTTGTTGCGCCTCGGTCCCGACAGACTAAATTTTGAACGAGCCAATTATTTGGAAATTTACTGATATACTGAATTTTGGTGAACTTGCACACTCAGTCATTTTTTTTATTAAAGAAGAAGAAGAAAAAAGCTAAAAATTGACGTGTTTTTAAAAGGAAAGTTATGGTCGAAGCAAACCATAATTAAGATTTTACATTTATGCAAATATTTCAAAATGAATAAGAAAATCGATGAGGAAAACTAAATCCCATTCGTAATACTATTAATACTAAAACTAGTAAACCATATCTCAACAAAGTCGAAGTTTTTACAAAACAGCTGCTTTAAGAAAAACTGTTAATCGAAGAAATGAAACTATTGATGTGCCGTTAACGAAACACTAAACGGTCTACGACTTTGTTTTTAAACTGGCAAGACTGAAGAGAATTTTCCCGTGTTCAGCGTGTTTGACTTTCACAAGAATATTTAGAGCTTACAGGTTTTACTTGTATAACTATAATCGAGCCCTGAAGATCAATGTTTTCCCTGTGTTTTATGGCACTGCTCAAAACCCTATTTCCATACTGGTTGCAAGGTCTTCCCGGCAAGTCATCGCCATCTATTGCTGTCATATCGTCTATGCATTCGACCCGTTTTTCTCTTTGTCGCAGGATTTTTCGCTTACCACGCACACACTCTAAGACTTTCAAGGTGGATCCATCCTCCAGCTTTTCGTCTAGAAATGTATCATCGTGATAAAAATTACAATTATAAAGAGGAAAGAAGAATGAAGAAAACGATGGGGTCAATAAGAACAAGAAGAACAATTGCAGAACAGCAGAACTATTTTGCCTGCACTATTTTAGATGACGTAAAGGAAATGTACAGTCTTGTTCTTTGGGTAGAGCTCCCTCCTACATTTTGGTTTAAGTTTATGTTTAGCTGTTACAAAATCTACGTCTGCTGGACAACTAAAAACTCTTTATTGTTATGATTCTAACGGTTTGGTAACAAAAGACAGTTCCCGGAGTTTTAAGTTTTTAGGTTACTATGTTGAAATATATGACAGATGCATAATAAGTACTTAATGACTTGACCCAAGGGAAACAGTGAGTATTGTTTCCCCGAGACCCTCAATGTTCCCCGAGTTGAAGCACTTAATGACTTGACCCAAGGGAAACAGTGAGTATTGTTTCCCCGAGACCCTCAATGTTCCCCGAGGTGAGGAGGATTGAAATTGCGCGCGACTGGTTTTGCAAGTGTCATCTTTTAACTTTGAACATCTCTTCGATGATCATAAAAGCAATCAACTACAGAATTTTCTGCAACATTTTGCAATGTTAAGCCTTTTTTTACAAACTGAACATGTAATATAAAGAAAGCAAAATAAAGGTGGGGCTATTAAGATTATCGAAAACTGCGTATGACTGATTAAGGCCTGAGTATATGAAACGTCACAATGAATGGGCATGCGCAAGTTTCACAAATTTTACGCTGGCATTTTGACGAACCTGGCTCATTGTTAAGTGTTACAACATAGATATGATAGTACGCGCGCTCTGATTGGTAAATAATAAACAATGATTTAAAAGTTTGTAGAATCTTATTATAAAGCAAAAGAAAAAGCCTCTGCCGTGTATTAGATTCTGATAAAACACTCCGGGCATTTGAGAAGACTAGATCGAAAAATGTAGAAACTTTTGCCTCCGGCTCCCGTTTTCATTTCCCTATAGCTGGTGAAATTTTTAAATCACAACGTAAAAAGTGTTACAACAGCCAGTCATAAATCTAAAAACATTACCTGAAAACAAACTCACGAAACGCTTCAGACCAAATTCTACTTCAAAAGGTTTGAAATACCATTATTAATCCATCCTCGAATTTTAAAACCGTGTAACGCTTCCTCCGTTAGTAGAGTACATTGATTAAAACCCAAAATTCTTAGAGTAGTTGCATTTAAGAAGAGCTAAAGCTAAAAAATTGTCAGCTTCATAAAACCATATATTATTGACGGCGATAATACATTTATCAGGATTCCTGCAGGTTTCAACTCAAAAATTTAAGATCTTTTTAAGACCCAAAATTTCAAAATTTCAGACTTATGGCTATGCTTCTTGAAATGTCGCTTATATGATTTAGTAGCAGCCTAACAGAATTGTGGGTTTTGAATTGAAAAGCTTTTGCGCTCTTTATGCGCTTTTCGACTCCGTTTCTTCGAGGCATTCAGTGTGCGTGATAAGCAAGATGACCAAAAAAAGATTTAAACATAACCAGTGGAAAACACGCTTTTGTCTTGAAATTAATAACTAAACAAAGAACTTTTACTTTTTATTTAAAGGAAAAAAATGATAATTCAAATTTATTCTCAAAGAAAAAATTTGGAATTACAATATATTAACTGATACAAATGTTGTCTTATCGTCTTTGTTATAGGGTAGTTTTGAGAAGGGCGTAACTTTATTTAGCAACGAAGATGGACTTGCCCGCTCTAAACAGGGGCAGATCTAGGAAATTTATAAAGGAAGGGGCGGTCACAAGAATTGTCTAGGCATACAAATCGAAGTGTCATTATAAAACAGAATAAAACTACCTAGGTGTATGAAGCATGATTTTCATGCAGGTTTAGACCATATTTGCATGTGCCAGGCGTGTAGTATTTACCTTATGCCAATACCTAAACTCGGCCCTTGTGCGGAGCCCAGGACTCGATCCCGGGTCGTAGAGGTGGGAGGCGCGACTGATGACCACTACGCCAACCTGACTCCCCGAGTCAATTTGCACGGGTCCACCAATGCCTCAATAGACCATTTCACAGTTCCTGAAAGGTAACCAAGCTTTTACATGAAACCGAGACGAAGGTTGACCTTGCACAGTTAGAGAAATTGAAATAATAGACATGCTAATAAGTTTCTTTCTTATGATAATTATTTCCACTTCTCTAACTAAGCCAGAACAACCTTCGCCTCTGTTTCATGTAGAGGCTTGGTTACCTTTCAGGAACTGTGAAATGGTCTATTGCATCAACTTGAACTTCCGTTACGAGATTTTTCTCTGTTTATGTGGTACTGAGGAAGCCCTAAAAGTACCGCACAAAATGCAAATGTCAACCTTTCTTCTCGGCCCCCCTTAGCGGTACCAAGACCTTGTACGTACCCTTAAGAGGTACGGCAAGCATCCCAGAAAATAAATTCAAGAAACAGGGAAAATGCATGATAACCCAATTGGAAAGATCTAATTTTGGAAAAAAAAAAGAACGAAAAAAATTAAATAAACGATCTGTTTTTATACTATCAAATTTTAGACATTTTAAAAAAACATTAGTGTCATCCCAGATCTATAATTTCTTGACATATCCTTTTTATCTCATCCGTCACAAGTATGAGTCATAAAAATTATCAAAAATTGCGGATTTGTTTCACGTGGTGTGAGCCACTCTACAGTTATTGAATTTTTGAAGTCTGGCTTTGGAATCGAACTAGAATTGCAGATTATTTTCCAGCTTTAGCAGTGCTCCCGGAGGCTCAATCAGGCATTCTCGAACAAGATCAAGGTAAGTAAACAATAGAGTTGGTTTCCAAGGTTATTGTCAACACTCACTGCGGAAGAGGCTCTTGGCACGATTTTTAAATACCTAGCGATGAACTGCTTCTTGAATTATTGAAAGCAAAATCAGAAGAAATTCTAGAGTGTTTTTGCACAGGCAAAAGAATAAAACTTGAAATATTGATCTTGAATAAAAAAAAGAATTACACTCTTATTATTGCATCTCAAATGAAATTGGTAAATGACTTAATCCACTGATGAGCTAGATGGCTCACAAGCATATCTTTGATTGAAATTACACTCTGATAACATGCGGCAGTATTTTAAACCTCACTCAAGTCCTATTCACACCTCAAAAAAAGGCAATATCAGAACTATCAACGACCTTTTCAGTGCTTAATTTTATTATCTTTAAGTGTCCAGATGTCTAATGAGTCCGTTGGAGTTTCTGTGCTTTAGGTGACGAAATGAACGGTAGCATGGTTTTTATATGAACAAACATATCTGGACACTTCAAGATAAAAATGACAGGCCACTTTTTTAATGGCATATTCCTTCGTGCAGCTCACCCTACAATAGGTCAAGTAAGATATACAACCTCTGCCTTAAAGAAAAATTTCTAATAATCTGCCGATTCGAGCTATCATCGCTTTACAAACGTAATATCATCACAGAAACAAATTCTTCACAGTGAAAAAATTAAACACTTATATTTACGTAGTTTGTACAATTAATTAATTGTACAAACTACGTAAATTTTACTATAAATATAATAGCTGCGTGTATTCTTCCATTAAATTTCATTGAAAAAACAATGCTGATCGTCTATATTTTGGGATCTCTGTACATATATCTAATAAATGGGAAACGGCGCTTCTGTGTTTTTACTGTGCACATTGCGAACGTAAATTTAAGATTCAGTAAAGTTTCAACTAGAAACATTTTCACTTTTTTCAGCCTCAGCCTGAGCTTGTTCTCAAATTGTTCTTAATTTTCCGCCAGTCTGAGCCTCATTGTTCTTTAAAGTCGTTCTTATTATTAAAAAAAGAAAAAAGAAAAAAAAATTAGCAAAGTTAAGTCGTTGGTTTTGTTGTCGTTGTTTTTATTTAATTAGTTAAAAATGAGATATATTCGGAATAAAAGTTTTAAGGTCGATGCCATGTAATGATTTCATAATATTGTCATTCGTACCTGCGCAAAAACGACGATTCTTCACATGGAATCCAACAGGGCACTTGCACATGAAGCTGCCAGCTGTGTTTATGCATTGATGTTGACACAAGCTCCTATCTTTGACACACTCATCGATATCTCATGAGAAAAACAGGAAAAGAAACTTGTTGCTCAGATACGTTATATATGTTTGAAGATTTTTAACTTTATAGTGTTAATTCGTTTTTTGTGACTGTAAAATTTATAAAACGGAACCTTATAATTCAAATATTTCTTTTGTTTTCCGTGAAATCGTCATTATGTTTTACTTGAATAAATATGGAAGGACGTAAAATGCACCCCAGCTAGGATACAGAGTCCGATTTAGAGCATAATTTTATATTTACCTTTACACACGTGTTTATCTGCCTTCAGCTCGTACCCAGGCTTACAGCTACAGGAATAGCTTCCCGGCTTGTTGGTGCATTTGTGGGAACATCCACCGTTCTTGTTTTGGCACTCGTCAATATCTGTTATTTTCATTACAAAAAGGTTCCATTTAGAAAACGAAGCGACTTACGCTTCTCTGAGATTAAGTATGAATCCCTTTGGATTGAAGTTGTAGACAAAAGTAATATAATTTGTGAACAACCTTAAAAACATTTAAATTCCAATTTGGATGTTTTACAGAATTTATTAATAAAACTATTAATGAAAATAATAAATAATTGAAATATTTTTTTAGTAATGATGTTTTTATTATTAACATCTTACAGTTAACAGTTATGCTATTTCAATCGAGGTGGAAATGGAAGTGACTTGTATTTCTCGGAGGAAATTAATAAAGAAGAGAGATATTATTTAATAATAGTGATTTTAATATTAACCTCCTACATTATGATTCGCACATTGATACAAAACACTTTATTAATTTCCATGGGTCATTCTCTTTTCATCCACACACTTTTAGTTAAAGCATATTAAAATTACTATTCACATAGCAACATTAGAAGCTGTGTATATTTTTTACTTCCTGAAGCATCAGACTACCAGAAATATTACCATAATAAAAATTGCTAACTAAAAAAATACTGAAAACATTGAAAAACGAAAGCCTTTTTTTATAGTTTTTATATTTTTTTCTTTGCATTAACGTTAAGCGTTTCACCGCTATTACTGCTCTTCAAGCATAGCAAAGTGTGTTTATTGACTTATTGCGTCACAGATGTAATTGCCACACCTTACAGGTCCATGAATTTTATTACATAACGTTTCAGCCGTTAAGCCTTCTTCAGTTTAAAATAAGTTTAAAATATAAGGTTAAAATGATTAAATGAAATATTTAGCTAAAATTTAAATATTCAGAGATTACAGTAGGTGTTAAGCTAGTCTTTCTAATGCTACTTAATTACATTGTTTTTAAAAATACTATAAAAACGTATCATGTATGTATATAATTGCACAAAATACTCTATCTCTTCTCTTTTACTTTCTTGATATGTTTATTATTTGATATAGCTATATCTATATTATTGGACACTATACAGAGGCGACGGAACATTCTGAAACATGAGGTGATAGGGAATGTTTGATTCGTACTCTGAATTTTTCAATTAGTTCCCGATTGGCCCAGCTGCTAAACTCGATTAGTTATTATTACCTCTAAGAAGCTGTGCTCTTTTTTTGCAAATTCTCAATTTATTTTTTTTAAAACAATCTAATTTATGTCGTCTTCTAGTACACGCTTTTTTATATGAACCAGTAAATTTTGCCGAAACTCATTGACATTGCTCTTAATTTTTTGGCTGCTTCAGCCTCAATTTGTTCTTAATTTTATTCTTATTTCTATGAGCGTCTGAAATGATGAGAAATCAAAAGAAAAAGACAAGGCTTTGAAAAACAATGTTGATCGTCCGCATTTTGAGGAGATCTCTGTACATTTATCTTGTAAATGGAACCGTAAAGCGCTTCTGTGTTTTTACTGTGTACATGCATTGCAAACGTAAATTACAAGATTTAGTGAAGTTTCAACAAGAAACATTTTCACTATTTTTTAAGCCTCAACCTGAGCTTATTCTTAAATAGCTCTTAATTTTCGGCTAATCTGAGATTCATTGTTCTTATGAAGTTGTTCTTATATATATATATATATATATGTAGTAAAGTTTAGTCGTTGCATTTGTTGTCGTTGTTCTTTATTTAGTTGGCTCAAAAGCAGATAAAATCGGAATGAAAGTTTTTACGTTGATGCCATATTTTAATGATTTAATATATAATATTTTCATTCGTACCTGCACAGAAATGACGATGCTTCAGGCGGAATCCGTGACGGCACTTGCACGTGAAACTGCCATCTGTGTTTATGCATTCATGTTGACACCAGGCATTATTTTTGAGACACTCATTGATATCTTTTATAAAAAATAAAAAAAGAAACTTGTTGTTCAGATATGTTGTATGTGTTTGAAGATTATTAACTTTATACTGTTAATTTGTTTATGTGACTGTATAAGTTATAAAACGGTAAATAGCAAGTTGAATGTGAAGTGAGGGAAAAAAGTAACCGCTTTACTTTAAAAAGGAGTTGCCAAAATTCAGACGACATCCGGTCTCGAATTTAGTGGCAGTTTTCCAATCCCAGTTGTATTATTAAATTCTCCCAACTTGAGCTTATACTTTTCATCAGGAACAAGTTTGAGAGAATTTGGTTTTTAATCTTCAACAGTTTGCTCTGTTTGATCAATTCTCATTTTCTTATTACCAAAAGTCTTATTTTGTATGTGTTATGTAAGGACAAGCTGGGTGTTGATAACTGTTGATAACTGCTCGTCATTGAGCATAGTAATGAGAGGATTGAGTTCCTTGTCCATTGTTCAGTAACTTCTCCAGTACAATCGGAGTTGAGTTAAACTGATGAACGATCCACGATCAGGACTGTATTTTCAATATTTTATTTTACACTCTCGACAGTCAATACATTCGATTTACAATCTCTAACAATCACTAACTATCTGCAATTTTCTACGGGTATATATAGGGCTAA
>JAOBBB020409805.1:0-16873 GCA_025331005.2 Zoanthus gigantus | reverse complement strand
TTTGTATATATAATTCCATAATAAATAATCAGATTGGTTAATTAAGACAGGAAGGCGAGGGAATCACAATATGCTTGGCGGAGGTCTGTGCTCTCGGAAAGCTTTTCTAGTTGAGATATAATATGCCTTAGTTTCACACTTTTTGTTTATGAGGAAAAAATGTTGTTGTCAAATTTTTAAGAAGTGCTTGGGTAACTCGAAATACGATTCCGCGTTTACAATCTCAGTTTCAGGATGCTGCACAAAGATAATGGTGTTTTGTTCACTTCTTAAAAGCAATCTGTGGCCATTCCCAAATATCTAACGCTTTAAAACAAATCCTCAAAATCTAGAGAAAACCTTAGTTGTTTAAAGCAACGGTAAATTTAACTTGAGCTCAATTACTGAAAGCTTTTTGGAAACGTGGAATTTCTAATCTTTAAATTAATCTTTCTCTTTAAAAATTCAGAATTTAGGAAGTCTATCACTTAAAACATGAAATCTGACACACACGAGCCCTCTCAACTGCGGTTTCCACATTCAGTTGCGTAAGATCGCTAACAAAAGCTCTGTTGCTGCCTTCGACGTCTTGAATAATTTATCTCGTTCTGCACGTCACATGAATATATATATGACAGTCGCGTTCCTCAAGGCGAGTAGTTCTACTTTGTATGAGAACAGACCAGTTTGAAAGCTGATTGCAAGATTTTCTATTGAAATAAAAATGTCATTTTTTTGAAGTTATGAAAATTCTTCTGCAAACAGCAGAAAAATAAAAGTTTTCTTACCTAGTGTTTGTTCTCAGCGTATTTCGAGCTACTAATGAAAATTGAACGCAGTTCACTTTTGATTACTTCAAGAGTTAAAAAAACGCATGAATATGACAAAAAGGGTCTGGATGCAGGACACTCTTTGGCTTTAATAAATTGCTCAAGGTAAACAAAAAACAAAAGCCTAAAATTCTCAGATAATCCAAAATGCACTGCAATTCTCCAATAAATACTTTTTCTGTCACGAAATTCAAGGCAATAATCAATCAACAACGATCACTGGAGATCAACTTTTTCAAGGACCTAAATTTCAAATTTTTTTGGCAACCATATCCTTGGACCCAACTGGGATGGTAAAGTCATTTACTGATGTTGTTGTTGTTGTTATTGTTGTTATTATTATTATTATTATTATTTTCCTATACTCGTCATCTCCTTTAACTACATTTTTATCCTCTTTAGGTTATCTGTCTAAATCTAATTAATCAAACGCCTCTAAGAAACAGAACAAATTGGTGTCTAGTTGTAACATGTAAAGAATATTGTTTAATTGAGTTACTAGGCAACCAACTGACCAATCACACACCTGACCCTCCTCCTTGTCGACACTACCAGCCTTGGCTAAGATCTCCTTCAAAACATCCTCATCATTCGACTTCATGTCGATCCTCTTGCCCTTAAGATAATGAGGCGTATCCCGCCGTCTCAGTCGATCGTGTCTCTCCGGGTGTTCCTCACCAAGGAAGCGGATCCTGTGCTCCCTTTCATCATCAGAGTCCGATCCAGAATCGTGCTATCAAGTAAAAAGACAATGGCTTCACTTATTCTCACTGTAAGTAAATGTTCTTAAAAACAATGAATGAAAAGCATACGGAGTTAGCTAAAGCTAGCTAAACTCTTAACAAGCCCAATGGCCTATTGGAGACGACGGTTATTGTACGGGACTCTTAATTCATAGCATGTTAGCTCGCAGCAAATACTGGTAAGTATACTCTATTTACCAACCCCGCAAGGAAGGATACGATATAAATGCAAAACAAGCACATTAAATATTTTAAATCTTTTCTGTAGAGCTTCAGCATACACAGATATGCTACCCGCTCGTCAACATCTCAAAACTTTTTCAAAAATTCTACAATCGACCTTCAAAAATATTCTTTTTCACATTTTGGAGCAAAAGTGTGGAGTGAGATACAAGAAAGAGCTTAGGAAACGAAGACGAAAAGAATGACAACGGCAGCTGTGAACATTTTTCTTCCTTTATTTTTGGAGATAATCCATTGGTTTTATTTCTAGACTATGCACCAATTAGAGAACAGAAAAAGGTAGGCCAGTCGGGATTCGAGAAATAAACCACAGATGCTGGCCTTCTTCAAGTCGCTCTAAAATCAAAAGCATTTATCCTACCACCCTGAAACTTGACAGGTATATTGTTTACAGACTATATTTTGATTAAATCGGGAAAAATCGCATCATATACACTTTAATGATTGCAAAAGTAAGCAGGTAGTACCCTCCGTATATTCTATCATTTAAAGGAGAACTGAATGCTAAAACTAATCTATTTTTTGTTTGAGTCAATTGGTATAGTAGATTAACTCAGAGAAGTTTTTTTTAAATATAAGAGATTGTCAGCGGTATGGTATGACCTAGGTTTTGATATTCGGAGCTTAAATATGGCAGCGTGTTCCACAATCTTGATATTTTTTTGGGCAATCTATGTCTTGTGAAGTTTCTAATCTTTTATAGCCGCCAAAAGCCGCACAGCAACCATGTTTTTCCTCTTTTTAACCATTCTAGTATCATAACCGACGTCATAAACAACCGCTGACATCACATGCTGAACCGCCGATCAAATGTTGTCGATTTGTTACAAAACCTCACTTAACTGCTCAGCTAACAGCTTAAAAAACTTCATATAGTTGTTCTACTAGGCTTAAAAGTTCAAACGATAAAAAGTCAATTTTAAGATTCAGTCCTCCTTTTTTATTCAGCAACTAAAGATATTGCTCTTTGCTGTTAGCGTCGCCGATGTCGTTCTCACTATCTAAGCTCTCTAACTGCTCCGATGAAACGCGCGAAGATCGAAAATTAGTCTTTAATTTTGGCACCTGGGCTCCTAACGGTACTAATGAAAGATTTTTGTTTATCGTATGACAACTTTTACCTTCGTTATAACTAACCGATCTTTAGCTTTTAAGTTATTTGTTAGGGCCATTACCTTTAATTTAATTTTATTGTCTTATGTAAAGAGTAAAAATGTTATAATTATGGGTAAATAAATAATTGTTGTTGTTGTTGTTGTTGTTACTCCCCATACATTTTTTGCATACATTAAATCTCCCTACAAAAACCCTTAAACACAACCTAAAAATTTAGAACCAAATACAATTTTAGCCAATCACAACGAGCGGATACATTACCAACAATAATTTCAGCCAGTCACTACATAACAACTTACCTCTCCATCTTCAGCATCACGCACCTCGACTGCATGGTTCTCATTTACAACACCATTTTCTTGCTTTTCCTGTGATGGTGGGACTGAAGCGAATCCCACACCTTTTCTTTCCAGCACGGCTTTGCTTTCATTTTTTGCCTGGGCAGGTTCTCTCGGTGTGATTTCATCAACAATTTTAACTTTCTCAGTAAAGGAGAGCTTCTTGGGACTGGTTTCGTTCGAAGTGCCATCTTCATTATCTTCCTAAGAGGTTCAATGCAAAGATGAGAAAGTGTCTTTCAACATGGCAGCATTATTTCGTAAAGCAAACTGCCTAGATAATACAAAAGTGACATTTGTGGGATCCCAACGAGAAAGGGACGGAATAACAGAAAAAAATTTTTAGGATGGGAAAGCCCAAACCAAAAACCTAAACATATTTTCTGAACAATATGGGTCTACCCGTACTTCATAGACCCAATCATTTCATCACTTAGTTTGTCTTGACAAGAATTATCAAAGCCTTAACTGAAATGGTCATATATCTACCTTATTGTACTTTTAAATATCTATAAAAGAAAAAATTAAAACTAATATGAAATAAATAGGGTTGCCACTATATACTGGATGTGAAATTCAAGGACCTTTCCATAGCTTTCCAGAACATTTTTGAACAAATCCAGGACCTTCCCTATCAACAAATGCTTCACATGCTCTTTTTAAATTTCAGTTCGACAAAACAGGTGCTATGTTACCAAGCTTTATCATTCGCCTTTACTGAGTTGGCTGAATCCTGACAAGGAAAAACAACCAATATAAGATTGTTTTAGATTTACTTCTGGACAAAAATTTGGCCTTTCCAAGTTGCAGCACTACTATATAAAAATATATATAATTTTATATATATATATTTTTAACAAACAGCTTGTTTTCATTATTTTTGGTAATAAATGAAGTTTTTGCTCATTCCAGAATTTTCAAGGACCGCGACCCAAATTCAAGGACATTCCAGGGCCTGAGAATAGTTTCCCCCAATTCCAGGACTTTCCAGGATTTTCAAGGACCGTGGCAACCCTGAATATAACCAAAGATTTTCAATCATCAAGATCACCTCAATTCTTACCGAGAAAGAACCCTTCTTGGACTTGATGACGTTCCCGTCAATTCCTTTACCTGCCTGGACTTTGACGTGGTGCATCAACATTCTCGGATGGCGAGCCTTGAGATCTTTGGGGTGTGGAGTGTCATGACGTACAAACTGAGTCTAGAAATTCCAAAGCAAATAAAACAAATTAGTGTTAAAACAAATTAACAAGTGTACAGTTGTTGAAAATGTTTTTAGGTAGTACAGCTGGTGGAAAAAAACAATAACATTTCTGATGTTAAGTCCTCATTTCGGACCTTAGTCCATCACTCCGATGAGTGGCATATGGAACTGGTGCTGATCTCCAGTTTCCATTGGATGAGAGTCTCTAACTTCCCCTTGATTGGACACTAATCTTTCACAGGTTAGCTCCAAGCAGACGCTAGTACTCATTCAACTACTCCAGAAAAATAGAAAGCTGAGTTAGTTTAGATGGAAAAGAGGTCGCACAAATATTTAAATCTTGGTAAAGCCAGGGATCGAATTGGGGCCCTTGTTGTCGAAGGGCAAAGAGCTTACAAACTGTACCAACCTCGCCTGCCCTCCGACGAAGGATAAACGTCCAAACATTAGCTGTTTTTTTACAATGTACAACCTAACAACTTTTTTTCAACAACTGTTTCTTTAGAAATACCAACTTTGTTTACCATCATCAACTTAATGACGGCCTATTAATCTCCAAATTCTAGGAGGAAGAGCTGACAACACAACCACTTCAACGTTATTTCTATTGTCCATAACGCTGAAAGCACAACACAGACATAACAAAAACACTTTGGTAATAGTATTATGCTGAATAGAGCTGATATTGTAATTAAGGTGAAGGTGATAGTGGTGGCGTGGAGGCTGATGATGATGATGATGATGAAGAAAATGATGAAAGTGCAAAAGTTTGCAGAAGTAATGAGGTTGATGATTTAGCAATGACTATCATCATAATGACAACGATAATGAAAATGGTGGTGGCTGTCGAGATCATAAAATTGATGATGTTGATACAGGTGCTGGAGGTTATCGTGATATGTGATAATGAAGATGGTAGCTGTAGCAATCATGACATTGGTGAAGCTGGAGGTGATGGTGATGTGTGACAGTGAAGATGGTAGCAGTAGAAGCAATGATATTAATGGTGAAGGAGGTGCTAGAGGTTACCGGTATGACGATAATGAAGATAGCAGCTGTAGTAACCATGATATTGATGGTGCTGAAGGAAGTGTTGGAGGTGATGGTGATGAAGATGGTAGCTGTGGAAGCCATGAAATTGTTGGTGATGAAGAGGTGCTGGAGGTGATAGTGACGATGATAATGAAAATGGTTGCTGTGGAAACCATGAAATTGTTTGTGCTGAAGGAGGTGCTGGAGGTATGGTGATGATAACGAAGATGGTGGTTATTATGAGATTGATGGTGCCGAAAGAGGTGCTGAAGGAGGTGGTGAAGATCATGGTGATGATTATAATGAAGATGGTAGCTGTAGAAACCATGACAATATTGCTGGAGGTGATGGTAATAAGTGATATGAAGATGGTAGCTGTGGAAACGACAGGAGATTGATTGTGCTGAAGGAGGTGGTGAAGATCATGGTGATGATTATAATGAAGATGGTAGCTGTAGAAACCTTGACAATGATATTGCTGGAGGTGATGGTGATAAATGATATGAAGATGGTAGCTGTGGAAACCACAGGAGATTGATGATGCTGATGGAGGTGATGGTGATGATGATAACGAAGATGGTGTTTCAAGAAATCATGAGACGGATGGTGCTGAAGGAGATGCTGGAGGTGATAATGATGATGATAATGAAGATGGCAGCTGTGAAACGATGATATTTATGGTGCTGAAGAAGATGATGAAGGTTATGGTGATGATGATAACGAAGATGTCAGCTGTAGAAACCATGAGTTTGATGGTGCTTATGGAGGTGCTGGTGAAGACAATACAAAAATTGTTGTAGATCAAAATCAAAAGAGAGCGATGATGCTGATTGGGATCACGGAGGTGATAAGGCTGGTGGTAGTAAGTAAAAAGAGATTGATATGTTATTGACGAATGATAATAGTTGTTTTTATTGCAATATTGTAAACAAAGCAGCTGGTCGTAGTGGTGGGAAGGCAAACACGATTGACGTTAACGAGATGAAGATGACGTTGTTAATGACCATTATGATAATAATTATGCAAAGGAAAGTGCTGGTGGTGGTGGAGATCATGTGATTAACCCTAAGCCCGCTAAACCCTGTTTCAGATAAACCAAGAATGTCTTATTTTTAACCGTTCGTTAAGACATGAACTGTTCGTAGAAATGGTACAGAACAAGCTTTCTCATCTTATTTTAGACACAACTTACAAGACGCGTATCATCTTGGAACAGAGTTTTCGACTGTTCTTAGTCAGTCTGCATCTTAAATAGGGCTTGAATTTCCTCGTAGAAATGATTTTGCGTCCTAAGTAAGACGTGAGTTATAACTGCGCATGTATCAAAAATAAGACGCGAACCGCCTAAACGAGATGTTTGCATTTTATGTAGGATGCAAACATATAAAATGGCACAGTTCGCTAGGACACGTCTTATTTTCTCCCGTATAAATGGTTCTAATGAGACCATTCATTTTCTATATTTTGAAATGCAGAAAGAGCAAATACCTATTGTATCACGAAATTCAGAAGTTTGCAAAATTTTGAGTTTGATATTACCTGTAGAAAATGACTTAATAGGGGTAATTATGATAATGAAGACGACAACTTAAACCAACAGAAACTACATACCTCTCTATCCTCGTCATACTCATCATCCTGGTCGGGAAAATGAACAGTTGAGTGAACTGGAGGTAGATCATCAAAGGCCATGTTCTCCATTGCAGGAAAACTGTGTCCTAACCCTTCACCATGTTGTACGTCTGGAAAGAGAAAAGGTTAAAGAAAAAACTATTTTCCCCTTTATTTCTTCATTACGCTTGTAAATTGTCGTAAAAATAAGGAAAGCACAAACAGGTTTTAGAAAATACGTCAAGAAAAAAATGGTAATTAATTTTGTTTGGTCTTGTCGATTTTTAAAATACGTTAAAAACTGTTTGTGCTTTCCTTGTTTTTACGACAATTTACTAGCGTTATGAAGAAATAAAGGGGAAAATAGTTTGCAAAATTCGTATTTAATGAGAAGGTCAATTTTTATTTCACAAGTTGGGATGTGAGTGGTACATTTCATTTTATCATACAGTTGTTTTCATCTTCAGATTTTTGTGAGTGAGCTCTCACATAAAAATAGGAGCAGCTATTAATGAACGTGTTAGCTAAGACATAATGGAGTTTAAGGCTCAGTCCACATGTGGAAGGTTTTCCCTCCGACTCTGCCTTCCATGCACACATAAACGGCATTTTTGTATACCAAAAACGATAATTTTCAAATATGCATGCTCTCCAGAGTGGATTTATTTGAAGACGCTGGTTTCACAGAACAGAGGAAAACGGAGTTTTGGGATTACCATGACATTAGATAACCGGTGACATAGCGTGCAAACCGTTGCACATTACCATTTTATGTTATAGAAGACATGTAAGGAAATGGATGAACATAATGAAATTGCTGCATGATACAGTGTCACATACTTTTTTTAAAAAAACGATTAAACGAAATGAGAGTTAGACCTCGGAGATTTTGGATAACACCTGGAAGCCTGATGGGTTGATTTTAATTGTCAAATCGTCATAAGAGGAGTGTGAGAAAACTTTAGGATCGGTCGAGAATCTAATCTGTCAAGTTTCAACAAGGGACACTTTGCTGGCTTTTTGTAGAGCCATCACGCCTCAGCTCTGGAATCGCAGATCAGTCTTCCTCAGCGATTTCACGTACAAGACATTGGAAGGGTAGCTTGTGGATCAGTAGTTTGGTCAATTTCTGATATCGCCTGATTTCACAAAGAGCCACAGTACCATGCTTGTAATGATGAGGTTTCTTGACTCCACCAGTGGCTGGTGCACTTTTATTTTCCATCGTTTTTAAGTTTTTGTGTGGAAGGACAAATACAATACAAATACGCCACATAAGGGAACAACTTTGGTATTTATAAACGGAGGGGAAAAATCCTTTTTAAAAAAGATCCGGATACAATTGGACAGGGCCTGAATTTTGCTTTAACTAAGTCTTTCCTTAATGCTTTGTGAGCAAACTATTTCCAAAGGAAATAACTTGTATATGTAAATGAACACTTGCAAATCTTGCATTTTTATCTGAAGATGACTTATTGGCAAAAACTTTCATTTCAATTTTCCTTTTAACAAGACTTTTTATTGTACGTAGTTTACAGTCCTGTCTGTTCTACCTTGCAATATTCAATATGTCAAACACAGAGGACTATCTAAGAACTTCGACTCAATGGTACATAATGGTAAGTAAAACACTCAATACAACCATAAAAAATCGCTATACAAATACATTTATTCGCAATTATATGTAACTTGCAGAGAAATAAAAAATTACCTCGAAGGAGTTCGTCCCTTGCAAAATCCTCTGTTGAAACATGTTTAAAAAATAAAGTATGTGTTCAAGTTTCATTTTCCTTTTAGTTTCTTTCTAGTATAAAACCAACTTATTTACTTTCAAGTCCAGTTAACAGAACTTTGAGTAAATGTAAACATTTACTTTATCAATCTGTGTAGATAATCATCCCATGTAACACTGTTGCTTAAAATTCCACAATACAGTCAATTGTGGAATTCTGAACTCTACATTATACAAAATTTAGAATCAAGCTAATTTTGAGATTCAGAACCAGCCTTCCGCAGAATCTCGAATCTTACTCAACATGCGAATCTGGAAATAAGATGCCTGTAGTGAAAAGAAAAAGAGGAAGGCCAAAACCCACCTGGCAGAGAATGATAGAAAAAGAAAGAGAAGGAGGAGGATGGAAGTCATGTGAGGAAGTGAGGAAGGATACTGTGAACCGAGAGAAGTGGAGACACATAACTGATGCCTTATGCACCACTGGGTGTGAAGTATACAGGTGAAAGTGACGGTGAAATGCCCAAAAGCAAGGGAGCTCGGAAAAAGAACTTGAAAAATCTTCTACAGACAGGGAATCTGGAATCTATCTTTGAAATGGGAGTGGAGGGTGAATAAACTTTTTAAAAAACATCCTAAGTTCCATTATACCCATCATAGCAAAGTTAATGTATTAAAGTTTAAGAAATGAGTCACTTCCTTACCTAAACTGTCTGAGAGGCCTTCTTGTGGCAGGAGAAAACACGTTAGGACTTTTGTATTTGTCTTTTCGTCATCTTCTGTTTGCAGCTTTAATACTGGCTGAGACTGAAGAACAATGAAAACCACGGAACATGTTACTTAAACTCAATGTAGGAAATCAGTTCAAAACAAAAGAACAGTCTATCATTGATAAAATATCAAGAAGTTAAAATCGATTTTTTAAATGAGTTAAAAGGTACCATAATCTCCAGGAAGTTTGAGAAGATAAAACTAAAACCAAAACTTACAATGGAAGGTTTATATCACAAAACAGTCTAGTTTGAGCTAAAATGGAATACTGATCTGCACTACCAAATACTTTAGAAAAACATGGGTACAATTTTACAGAAGATTAATCGTAATCAGATCTACACACTCAACCGTGAATAAAAGCACATTGAATAAACGAAAAGGTTCCAAAAACATATCTACGTCTTTTTACCAATAAATTTTAAAGTAAAGGCTCCAACTGCAACTACAAACAGAATTATACTAAGTCCATAAGAACCTCTTACAGCGGTTTACAAACTGAGGTACAGGTTTGGTCACTACTACGAGTATCAAACAAGGTTTGCCATTGGTTAAAATAAGGTTGGGATAAACTTCATCTTTAACTAATTGATTGGCTTAAATTTCAGTGTCATCTACAAAAAGTAATAGCCCACAAAAATTATTGTACTTGGGTTCCAGAGCGAATTTTTTTTACCCAAAAAGGTTGGTATCTGAAAGTTTTTTTTCCACAGTACACCTGCCCACTTTGATCGTGCGACTCCAGAAGAGCTACAGAAAAGATTATCTTGTGCCAGCCAAAGCTAGAATTCCTAACAAGGTAGTTTCTAACTTTATTCTAGTTGATTCTGCTAACGGAGAGAAGTGAAATCAGATAGCAATACCAAAATTGAAAGACACAAAAATAAAAATTAATGTTTTTACCTGAGCATAGCAAAATTTTATAATATTATCTACATCTAGATCGTTTGGTGTTGACCAGCAACTCAATATACAGCTTTCAACATACTATATCTAATAATTATGGTAGTTGATGAGGTCCATATAGGAAACTGGCTTTCGTTTACGCCATGATAATCATTAGATACAGTGTTTTGAAAGCTGAATATTGAGTCACTGGGCGATACAAAACGATCTACATGTATTAAAGTAAAGCTTTCCGGGCTTCAGAGAAGAAATCATTAAGCTATATTCATTAAAGAAGAATTTGTTAAGGTTTAAAGCATTTATGACGACTAGCTCATATAACTAGGGACGGCTAGAAACAAAAAAACCCATCAAGTTTGACTTCTCTAAATCATGCGTCAAATCATTTACTGGCTAAAACAACCCCAAAGTATTTCTACAGCCTTGCAATCATCTCCTCGAATAGTAATCTGTAATATCAGAAGGGATGTGTAAGCTCTTAGTATGAGCGACAGGATAAATGTAAAAAATGGTAAAAACCTGATTTTCTGAAAGCCATAATGCCTTTAACGGTAAAGTACCAACAGTAAGAGGAAGACACTCGAGCCTGAAAAAGAAGAAATTATTGTGCTATTTTATTAAAATGAACAAGCCATTTGCAACGTCACCGCCATAAAATTATCACCACAAAAGCACTGACTTACCTATTTCCTGAAAGATCTACAACATGAAGATTTCTACAGTTCCCAATTTCTGAAGGAATTCTTACTAATAAGTTGTCACGAAGGGATAAAACTGATAACTTTGTACAGCTACCAATCTGAAACGAAATGGTAAACAAAATACTTAATAATAACCACCTAATACCCTAAAGAGACTTGATCAAAAGGACAGAGAATTACTGAATAATATTTGTTCGTTCTGCCATAGGCATTTAACTTGAAGGTTGCTCCGGCATTTTTAAGTTTTAGATGTTTTATGGAGGCTACCTGACTTTAACTAGTCTTGATACTTTTGGATTTGACAGAACCATTTTAAAATTATATTTTATGTAGTAAAAATATGAAATAAAACTGTAAAAATTCCATATACCGGGCCGTACAAAGGGAGGGCCAGGGGCTCGTGAACCCTCCAGGTTTTAATCTTTGTAGCAACTACTTCTTCAAAGCACTACACCATTTTTCTAATGCAAATTCTTATTCATCCAGTCCTTTGTGGGGGCAAAAAATGCAAATCTGGTAAATCAATAAGACAAAATGTAATCAAGCAACATTATTTTGTTATCAGAGAGGCCTGAAACTGGCAAGAATTTGCATTAGAAAAATGCCGTATTGCTGTGAAGAAGTAGTAGCCACAAAGGTTGAGGTAAAAACTGGGGGGTTCACGGGTCCCTGGCCCCTCCCCCTGCTACTGTTAGTCTGAGAAAAAAGGAAAAAAATAGTAGTTTTAGACACCGATTTTGTTTCAAATGGCATTTCAACCCCAGTAAATTAATACGTTTCAAGACAAACTTCCCCCAGGAGTTCGTACTTTCAGTATTTGGTTGTTCCCCCCACCCCCTCCCCACCATCAAAGCTTGCTATGGCCCTGATATATCTCAACTTCTACTTCAGAAAGTAAAATAGCTTGACCACGAAAAAACGTTACAATGCACTATCATTAATTACTTTTGTTTTTACAGAAACTAAAAACATTAATGATTTTGTTCGGCCATAAAGAACAACTGAATTCGAAACTATAACTCAGTCATGAATACAGCAAGGCAAAAATTGACTACATAGCCCCATTGCCATTTAATCTGCCTACCAAAAGCAAAGTCTTGAAAGTTGAATAGTTGAACGTTCGAAGACAATGTGTTTTCAAAGGTTTGAAAACAGGAAACACAATCTACAGTATACTGTATACTTGACTCAGCTGGGTAATTATCACTTCTGGATTTTTTTCCTAGTTCATCAAGTGGAACTTACCTCAACTGGTAGATTTTGAAGACGATTTCTATCTACATTTAGATGAGAAAGCTTCAGAGTTTTCCCAATAGTTGAAGGAAGCTCCTAGAGATAGATAGGCAGAAATTGTAGTTAACAATTTCAAATCATTACACTTTAGTTACTCCTTCAACCCAACCCTGTAAAACGATGATCTATGAAAAAAATCTTTTAAGTCTTTAGTTAATAATCAATTATAGAGAGCACATGTGTGCTAGTTGCTAACCTGAAGCTATTAACATGGGTACTAAGGCGAATCCAAATGTTAGCAGCCATGGACAGCGGTTTCAGCTTTTTTGACCCTATCAGCATGGCATAGTCTTTATTCAACTTACCTCTAGTAAATTTTCTGTAAGGATTAACTCTTGCAGACTCATTAACCTGAAAACAAAAGAGTTTTAGATCAAGCGGAGGATACAGTTGCATGGCTCAGTTGGTACGATTCTTGACTGCCAAGCTCAGGGTCTCGGCATTCAATCCCTAGCTTTGAACATTTGTGCAATCTCTTTGTTCTTAGTTTAACTAACCTTATTCGTTTTTTGGGTATCAAAAGATTTATCAAACGTTTAAATGTAATTCTACGAAAAAGTTTTGGATTTTAGTTAATTTTTTTTCAGTACTTTAAAATTTGAAAAGTTTTTCCGAAATTGACGATCTTAAAGGAACTGGCACTAGCTGCAGATGCTGTCATTTCCAACCAAAATTCATTTAGTTTTAATTTGTCATTTATAAGAATAAGAAGCTACCCGTCATTGGTTTGACTGCAAATTGCGTCAATCTAACTTGTTTAATGAAAAACTAAAGCAACTCCTTAAGGAGACTAGTGATCCATGGAGCAAGAACATAAACTTCCTTTATCGCTTATCTACAGTTTCTGTAGTTTTCAGCCGGTTAGAGTCATTGATTTACTCTGGACTGGACATTATTACCACCACAGAATAGCTCCAAGGAGATATTAGTTGTATTCTATTCATCGAACTATTGAATGGAAAATCCCAAAGTTCAAGGAATTCGAGATTTTTTAATTGGTGTACAAACCCTACTATAATTTTATCGTTTAATATAATTATAACAAGTCAAGAGGTTTGAAGTCTAAAAGCAATCACAAACCACACTTACCCTCCAACTGCTGCAGTTAATTGTAGGAGACGATTCTGATCAACTTTCATTAATTGAAGTTTCTTCAGTTTTCCTACAATAAATTATATTCATTTGTTACTTTATGATAATAATCACAAATTAGGAACACACAATTTGTGCACTGCTTAGATAAATGCAGCAATAGTCGTCATAAATGCTTATGATCACTGCTACAAGTAGAGAAAAAAGATGATATTTCAAAACAATGCTTGAAGGGGGAAAAAAGCATGGCAACTACATATGACGGGGTGTAGATACTTGTTTTAAAAGATGGAAATGTGGATATCATAGGCGGGTATGGAGAGGGAGAGTAAGTCCTTTTTGAGTGGCTACTCGCTTTTACAGCCAAAATCATCACGGTCGCAACCAAGTGATTTTCCCAGCACTGGCTATTATCAACATCCCTGCTTATAGCAAATATCATAATTATTTTCAACTTTGCATTGCTGATACCCTTTCGAAATTTTTAAATTTCATGATATTTTCCATGACTTTTTCAATTTTCCATGACTTTCCAGGTCTGGAAAATGAAATTTTAAAATTCCATGAATTTCTAGGTTTTCCATAACCTGTATGAACCCTGCTTTGAATTGTTTAAACAACATCAACAGTTTAAACGAATCAATATCTTTACCTATTGTATCTGGAAGTTCCTCTAATAAGTTTTGGGACAGGTGAAAATCCGTAATTGCAGCAAGTCCACATATTTCATCTGGTAACTCTTCTATCTTGTTTTCAGATGCATCAAATATCTGAAGTTTCTTAAGATTACCAATTTCCTGAAAGAGAGAAAATGGCACCCAGTGAGAACCTTTAAATGGTTTGCTAAAAGGGAAATACATTGGACAGGTCTGACTATAATTATAATAATAATAATAATGGTCTTTAATCATCCAAAGATAAAAATACATATCTGTGGTTACATAAAAAAATATAAATAAGTAAAAAAATTACAATAATATATCATAAATATACATCAATTAGCTAAGTCATGCTTGTAAACAAGCCTATTAAAGAACGTATTCTTAAAGCGCTCAGTGGTTGTTTTGGGTCGTGTGCTTCTCCTTTGCGCAAACTATAAAAAATTTTGCATTGCTTAAAAGATGGAATGTAGGAGCTGAACAGATGGCCATCTTCTGAAGTAGCTTTTTGGAAAATTTTATGGTCCTGTATACTTAGTAGATTTTGAATGGAAATAGGATGCAAAGTAAAAGTAGGAAAATTCAGAAATAAGAGAAGGATTGTGTAATGTTCAAATAGATAATAATGCACAATTGTGTGTAACTGAAAAACCCGCTTTTATTTCTCCGCTCGCTACCTAAATCTCCCTTACATCCGGGTTCTACAAATACTAAATATAGTTACTACATTACATCCCTCCCTTCTTTGGTGGGAAACATCTGCCTGTAATACTGAAATACAAAAGGCTCATTGTCAACGTTTGGCATAATAAATGCAAAACAAACTAATGCAAAGTCAATGCTCTCTAAAACCATAATAAATGATGCAAAGTCAATGATCTCGAAAACCATACTAAATAATGCAAAGTCAATGCTCTCTAAAATCATACTAAAATCAAAAATAAACTCTGCTCACACTAAAGTCATCATCAACTTTAAATACTAATAAAACGTGTGGCGCTTTATTTGCAAACATAGTCATCTAGTTTGTTCGGGCGCTTTCGTACGCGTTCAGGATAACGTCTAGCTGCTGCTTCAGATTCTACGACATCAGTCGCCTTGTTGTTGTTTTGCGGCTCTGCTTTGTTTGGTGCTGTTTCGTTATACACGGGAGTGTTCTCCGATGAAGGAACTTTCTTAAAGAATGACGAGTTTCGTGTCACCTGAACTCCATTTTCTGCTTCTGCTGTTAACATAGTACCTTTCTTCTCTACCACTGTATGGCGCTTTGGGTTATAAGGTGTGTCACTTTTTGCTTTGTTTTCATCCCTTTTTACAAACACGGCATCTCCTACTACTATGTTTGAGGGCCTGACATAGGGCTTGGTATCAGCATACCTTTTCATCTTAGCTTTTGCCTTCTGGTCATTTACAAGTATTGAGGGGTTGATGTGAGGTGTGAAGAGCGACTCTGGCAGTTTCGTCTTCATTGGTCTTCCAAATAGGGCTGTTGCGGGGGCAACTCTCGTTGTACTGTGAGGTGTGGCACGGTAATTTCTCAGTAGTCGGTTTAGCTCCTGCTTGTAGTTCTTATTCTCAGCTTTTGCAGTTTTAATAACTTTCTTTACTGTGCGCACAAATCTCTCTACCTCTCCATTTGCTCTTGGCCATCTGGGAGTTATCTTTCGGTGTTTGAAACCAAGTTCTTCTGCGAACAGTTTAAACTCTTTGCCGTTGAATGGGGGACCGTTGTCTGACCTCACTGTGTCAGGGATTCCAAATTCAGAGAATACTTTGTCCAGTTTCGGGATGACTGTAATCGCTGATGTTGATTTCACTATTTCAACGACAGGATACCTGGAATAATCATCAGTGATCAGGAGAAGATAATCTTTACTCGGCAGTTCGGCAAAATCCACACTGACTTCCTTCCATGGTCCATCAGGGAGTGAGGACATTTGTAAGGGTTCTCTCTTGCACTCGGGAGTTGATACTGAGCATGCTTCACACGACTTTACTTTGCTCTCTACTAGCTTATCGATGTTTGGAAACCAGACTTTCTCACGTAGCAGCGACTTTGTTTTCACAAGACCTTGATGACCTTCATGGGCGAGCTGCACCACTTGTTCTTGTAGGCATGTTGGGATTACTATGCGAGTTCCGCGAAGTATAAGATTGCCTGAAGTTCCCACAGTTAGCTCGTCTTTCACTCTTTCTAGGAGGTGAAGCTGAGTGCTGTCAACGTGAGGACGGTTGACCACAGATTGCCAGTTGTTTTTCCGTATCGCCTCGGTGACGGCTTGTAGGGTTGGATCACTTTCGGTAGCTGTTTCAATGTGTTGCGTTGTCAGCGCTTTAGGGGTTGATGTTGTTGCAAGGTAATTCACGTACTCTTCTGCCACTTTCTGCTGTCGGCTTGTTTGTGATGCAAACTTGGTTGGGTGACGCGACAGATAATCAGCTGGGTTGACTTCGCCTTTTCGATACTTAACTGAGATCTGATATGGTTGAAGTCTCAACGCCCATCGTTCAATTCTTGCTGGGGGCTTGCTCTGTGGATTGTTGTATATGCTTACCAAAGGCTTGTGATCGGTGTAGACTGTAACTGGCTTGCCATATGTGTAAAGATGTAAATGTTCGC